>ML433462.1:79093-136756 GCA_005239525.1 Nicotiana knightiana
CATAATCTTTGGGGCAACTTCTGAAAAGCTAAGTAAAGAATTTGCTAAACTAATGGGGAGTGAATTTGAAATGAGCATGATGGGTAAGCTTAACTTCTTTTTAGGCTTACAAATTAAATAAAATTCAAATGGAACTATGATCCATCAGCAAAAATATGTGAAAGAATTGCTTAAAAGATTTAAAATGGAAGACTCAAAGGAAATTGACACTCCTATTGCAATAGCCACAAAACTAGATGTAGATGCACCTGGTTCATCTGTCGATTAAAAGTTGTATAGAGGAATGATTAATTCATTGTTTGTATCTTAATGCTAGTAGACCTGACATTGTCTTCAGTGTAGGGCTTTGCGCAAGATTTCAGGCTAATCCAAAGGAATCACACTTAACTACAGTGAAGAGAATCTTGAGATACCTTAAAGGCACCATAGACCTCTGTCTATGGTGTCCTAAAGGTGGTAATTTTGATCTTGTGGGATATGTTGATGCTGACTATGCATGCTTTTTGGTAGATAGAAAGAGCACCTCAGGTATGGCACACTTTTTGGGCTAATGTCTTGTGTCTTGGGCCACTAAGAAACAGAATTCAGTAGCTCTATGTACTGCTGAGGCTGAGTACGTGGCTGCAGCCTCATGCTGTGCTCAGTTACTATGGATTAAGCAACAACTGATGGATTTTGGCATAGAGGTTGGATGCATTCATGTCTTTTGTGATAACACTAGTGCTATTAGTATGACAATGAACCTCGTCCATCATAAAAGAACAAAGCACATAGATGTTAGACACCATTTCCTAAGAGACAACTACGAGAAGGGAATGATCTCTATTGAATTCTGTGCTACTGACAAACAAATTGCTGACATCATTACTAAGGCACTAAGTAGAGAGAATTTTGATAGAAACAAGATAAAATTAGGGATGATTAAGATCACCTAATGGAACCAATTCAAAACAATTTTTTTTTCCTGGCTAGGAATTTTGAAAGCTGTAAATAATCAGAATAATCGTTTCTCAGTCTCATGACTTAAAAGGCATACTCTCTTGCCATGTGTTAATATGACTCCTTGGTGACTAATTTGCTTTTCTATTTTTGTAAATTGAGGCTTAATCAAGAGATTCTAACAAGATGAACCTGGTTCATCGCTGCTGGTTCATCTAACAGACAATGTATGTGCTCATCACTATACACATATTGAAATACCTATACTTACTCATGAGCAGGACTCTATCTATAATAAGCCTTTACTAAATCTAGTACCCATCCAAATTCGAACCAGTTCCAAGGAGTCAAATCAAATTAAAATAGCCTAGATTATAGGGGAGTCATAACCGTCACTTATCACCTGACACTCCTGAACCGATTAGACTCCTACTTGACCAAAATTACATCCGTTGTGTATTTATTAACCAAGCCTTTAAAAACCCATCATCACTTCTCTAATCTCTCACCTTTTTCTTAAAGCCATAACCGTCGAAACCCTTTTAACCTTCTACTCTAACACCTTGATCCTGATTTTCTTTAACAAAAATCATCACCATTGCTAACACTCCACCTCCTACTCCATCCTCCTCAACCAAAACTGACTACAATATCACTCTTAAAGATACCGGTTCCACTTCGTCTCAATCAAATTCCTCCACCCCATCTCAATCACAACCCACCATCCCTCAAAACAACCCTGTTCCGTCTCCTCCAACCACTCTCGTTGTACAACTAAGACAAAATTCAGAACCCAAGAGAAGGCGTGTGAAAATGCTCGCCAGAAATACTGTGGCCTTTGGCTCTCTAGCTAGGAAATTGAACACAAAGCTTCAAGCTAGCCAGGACCAAGAATCTGAGAATTCCAATGACTTTCAAGTCCGCCAATGAGGGGGAAGCAACTGGTTCGTCTGATTCTGAACAAGTAACATCTAAATTTGAGTCTGAGCCAGTCACTTCTGAAAATAGGTTTGTTTTAATTGGGTTTGTAGTGGATGTGGAGATTCCTGATAGGAGAAGAAGATGCGGTAAAAATAACTTTGTGAGTGAGGGAGAAAGAAGTACTGTGAGGGGAACAGGGGAAAGAGATACTCCATTGGCAATTTCTGGGACTGTCCCAGTGGTTGTTGAAGAAGGTGCCAAGGATTTAGGGGGAAGTAACTCTAGAGAGGCTGCAGAGGGGCTGGAAAATCTTCAACATGCAACCGATGAACCTGGTTCACCCATTGAAGAAACTTTGGCTGATCTTATGAGAAAGTTAAGGGAGAGCTATAAACCCAAAAAGAAGAAGACACCCAAGACCAAGAAAGCTGCTCCTCCAGTGGAAAGCAAGAAGAGAAAATCCACTCCCTCTGTTGATGCTTCCATTCCTAGAGGTCGCACCACAAAGAGCGCAATTAGGCAGAGTGAAGATGAGTTGTAGAAGACTTTGAGGGAGAGTAGGAGAAAGAAAGCTAAAAAGGGGAAGGCAAAAGTGTTTGAGCCCGCAGAGGCTGTTGATGTTGAGGAGATGGACCTGGTCTATCAAGAGGAACAAATTTCAGAAGTTGAGTTTCAGACACCCAAACCAAAGGAGGACAAGACTTCTTCCAAGAAGTCAGCATCTGTGTCTGCTACACCCTCGACTGTTGCTAGAAGGACTAGGTCCACAAAGAAATCAAATAAGGCTCAGGTTGATGATGAGGAGTGGAGTGGTGAAGAAGTATAGGAGTCTGGTTGAGAGACAGACAAGTTGAGAAAATTTGGGAAGCGCATGATACTAAAGGGAAGATTGTTGAAGGATCTTGAAGAATCTGGTATGATTTACCTTGTGGACACTCTGGAAGTACAGGGCTGGAAGGACATGGTCTTTCAACTTGAAGGCAGGTTGGCCAGGAGTGAGGTTGTCGAGTTCATGGAAAAGGCAGACGAAGTAATTTCGTATATAAAGATATGGGTTTCCGGGTTTAGATCGAAATTACATCCCCCAAAACCTATACTCATTCGTGTTTCACTTGTGCGTTTACAACATCCATTGCTTCTGACTATCAAGTCAAGGATGGCAGGGTATCCAGTTAAGTGAAGGGGGTTAAGATCTCCTTTGATGCCAAGGATCTGGGTGAAATTCTTGGGATTCCCACTGAGGGATATGATGATTATACAAGACAGCGGTGGCCCAACTTGGATGGCCTTTCTTCTGCACTGCAAATCACCAGGAGGTTCAGTGATAATTCTGAAGAAGTGGAACCATGGGTTGTGTTCAAAAGCGAGATGACACCTCAACAAAAAGTGGTGTTTGAGTTTGTCAATAAATGCATATTGCCCAGGCAAGAGAGGAGGAACATAGAAACTACATGGATTTAACTCTCATGGAATGCCTTGACAGTGGAAGGAAAATCAACTGGCCCTCTTTCATAATTCAGTTGCTGGACAGGGTGGTGAATGGCTCCAAGGCTCATGCTATCCCATATGGGTTCATCCTAACGACTGTGCTGGCTCACTTCAAAGTGCCCGTGAAGAAATCATAAATGACCACTGTCAAGGATTATTTTGGGAAGAACACGCTTCTAATATGCGATTATAATGTTAATGTTCCTGACGATGAACCTGGTTCATCAAGGAAAACGCCTGTGAATAGCAAGGTCAGGGCGCTTGTGCATGAAGGCGGGGTTAAGGATGCTGAAATCCTTTGCCAGAAGACCCGCCTTGCAGAGGTTGAGGCTACGCGGGATGCTTGCAGAGCTGAACTGGCTAATAAAAAGGAGAAGAATGCAGGGATTCTTCAACAAATTCCCTCTCTTATCCAAGCAAAGAACCCAAACTCCACCCCTTCCCAGCCTTAGGTGTCCAGTGCCATCCCTCACCCCTCTATGACCCAGTTCGGGATTTCTTTTTGCTATCTTTTGCTCCTGCTTGTAACTGTTTTTAGTTCGTTATGTGTTTAGTGCTTGACCATGCTTTTATCAATGAATTATGCTGTTTTGCTCTTACTCATTGTGTCTCACTTTCCTTGATAGTTTACAGCCTTGGTTCGCTATTGATGATTAATACATGTTTGCACTTGCAGTTGCGTCAGTGGCCATGAGTAATTATTATAAATCTAGTAATTCCAACACTTTGCAACTTTTTGATGATGCCAAAGGGGGGAAGATGTGCTATATTGAAAATTGTGATATTTATAACCTAATGAACCTAGTTCTTTATGATAAATGCTTAATACAATAAAAAGTGTCAATGTTGGATTAAAGTGATTACAGGACTAAGCACATAGTTTGTCATCATCAAAAAGGAGGAATTTGTTGGATCAAGAAGCTGAATGGTTTTGAATATTGACAAATGAACTCAGAGTTGAACCAGGTCCATCACTGGAGAAATAGACATGCAGAGGTAATGGCACGTGAGGTGATCGCAAACAGGAGATACGCACAATCAGTGATCTGAAGATATATCTCCTAGTCGAAAAGGTTGCAAATTGATATGGAGATGGACTCCTTATTCAATAAGGACAAAATCAAGATAGAAGAGGATCTAGGGAGTTGAGATCAACTTGAACTCTTCCACCAAGGAAGAGTTGCATCAGAATTGGAAGAGCTGCATCCTAATTCTAGTATATCTCCTTTTCTACGGATCCTATATATTGTAAAGTGTTCTTATTGAATATGTGCGCACAAACATAGAAGCAAAACAAGAATTGAGAACAAAATTACCAAAGCAATTTTGTAAGCAGTTCGTGTGAGAATTTCCTGTGCGATTCTGAAGCTATTTGAGCCCGCTAGAAGAACCAGTTCCATCTGTTGTCTTTTAGTCTAGTTTATTTGTAGTAGGTGATTACGAAGTGTATCTTTCAGCTTTATCTAAAAGCATTTATAATAGTTACTGAGTATTCAAGTTAGAGTTAACTTGAAGGTTGTCGCAAATAGCTAGAGGCTAGTTTGCCACAAAGGGTTAGAGTTAATCCTTAGGTTTACAAAAGAGTTTATTTCGTAAATGCTGTTTGGATCATTGATTTAGTGAAGAGTTTGGGTAAATCCTACTGGGAAGTAGGTCGTGGTTTTTTCACCTTTTGAGCCAGGTGTTTTCCACGTAAAATTGCTCTGTTCTTTATTTTTTGCAATTATTATTCCGTAAACTGTAGGAGTTGGAACACGTAGAAGAACCTGGTCCTTCTATAACTACTGCACGCGAAAATTGGTCACCACACTAATCACCCCCTCTTGTGTGGTATTTACATAGATAAATAACAGAGGAACATCCTCAACAATGTTTGCTCCCATTATTGTTGATTTTCCACGACCTTTCTTTTCATCAAATTCGTTGTCCTCTTCGATTCTCAACCGAACAATGAGATCTTCAAGCGACATCTCCTTGCGTTTGTTTTCAAGTAGTTTTTGAAGTTCTTCCACAAAGGGGGAAATTTCTCAATCATCGCTGCAACTTGGAATGCTTCATTGATGACAAGACCTTCAATGAATATTCTGTTAGTAAAAATACTATTATTAATACTTTCAATGTTAGTATTAATTCAACTTATACCTTCAGCAAGGAGATCGTGAATAATCACTTGCAATTCCTGGACTCGGGTAATAACAGACTTGCTATCTACCATTTTGTAGTCCAAATATTTAGCGACAACAAATTTCTTCAACCCGACATCTTCGATTTTGTATTTTCTTTCAAGAGCAATCCATAGTTCTTTTGACATCTCCACATTACTATAGACGTTATACAAATCGTCTTCCAATTCGCTAAAAATGTAATTCTTGCATAGAAAATCAGAATGCTTCCATGCCTTAGTCACGAGAAAGCGTTCATTGTCTGGAGTTTCATCGGGAAGTACAGGAACATCTTCCTTAATGAACTTCTTTAGACTTAAAGTCGTCAAGTAGAACAACATATTCTGCTTCCATCGCTTGAAATCAATCCCGGAATTTTTTTTGGGTTTTTTCTGCCGGTGCCAATACCGGTGTTGTTCGGCTTGTCGATGCATTGGCAGCCACCATCGGAATAGTCTGGTTTCCATTGTCATTTGTCATTTCTGTAAAAGAATGGCACAAACAAATGTTTAATAAACGACAAAGTTTTTATATCTTCAAATCGAATAAAACTGGAGTAGAAAATCACGTAGATTTTAATCTCCAATGGAGTAAAAAATCACCACGAAGGCTTTAATCTCCAAAACGTGTGTAGAAAACCACAAAGGTTTTAGTCCCTAGAATAGTGAGTATACACAAATACAGAAAAGAATTAAGTTCCTTAAGCTTGTTAATATACTGTATTTGTAAAATAATTCCAGAGAAGAAAAATAACGAATAAACAGAAATGTAGAAGAAACAGAATTTAATCGGAGCCCACTGAATTCATAGTGTTTCCTTAAGGAACTTAATCCCCTCCTAGTACTCGAGGTTTTGGATTATTTCCTCCCAGGATAGAATGGATTATACACTGGTGTAGCGGTACTTCAAACCCCTGTGTTTCATCGAACATAATGATCGGTAGTAAATCACAGTTACTGTTTGTATTGGTAAAAAATAGACTTCACATGTGTAATATTTCTGATGACAAAGCAGTCTACGTGGATCAATTGAAACATGACAGATGGTCAAAAGTTTAGAAAGAAGTACGGGACAAAGAGGAACATAATAACATATACATGAGACAATTAGATGCGGGAGTTCCAGTCTAATTGAGGAGTTAAAGAGACACAGTTAGAATGAACCAAGGCAGAATAAAGGGCAAATTCAAAAATCAGTCAATGAGCTAAACGTTACATAATCTTCACGCAACAGTTACGATTATTAATTATAACCTTACATTAATGTTATTATTAGTCATTAGTGCTCAATCATTAAGAAGAGTAGACGTTATATTAAGAAATTCCCTATAAAAGGGAGAAAAATCTCACTTGTATAAACACGTTTGAACCACTATTGAAATATACTTACTATTGTGTGATCTTATTGCTTTCTTATTTATAAGTCTAATTCTTATTATTCGGTTATAAGAAGCCCGAGTACTTCTTAAAATAGATTTGACTAAGAATCTAATTCTTTGGTTAAGCAAATTGGTTCCATTGCTGGGAACCTGATAATATTTCTTTTTTCTCGAATAACCTTTATCGAATCATGTCGAATACCAACGACAACAACCAACAAACAACTGGAACCCCAGTTCCATCGCCTCATGGATCCCCACGAGGTTCAAGGGACAACTCCCCAAAAATATCTACAACTCACAACAATGATCAAATTGGAAACGAGTAAACAGGAGAACAAGACCCTTTGAAGCAGATGGTTGGTGAATATGTGAGTGAAGCTCTTCAATATTTCATGAGGGGGCTACCAACTGTGTCACCTACGCCTCCTCCAAACAACACCGTGACTGTAGAAAATCCACAATCTGGACTAGCAAATTCAGGAAGTAGGGACACTCTAAATGAATCACTTGAAGGAAGACCAGGTATGTCTAATAATTCAGATTTACAATCTTTAATACTATTCTTGCATAAACAGGTGAAGGAACAAAACGATCGCATCGAGAAAATTCCTGGAGTGCTACCTGTCATCAAGGGTATTGATATTGATAAATACTCTCAACAACCCTGGAATCCAAGTGCAGCACCTTTGCCGATCCCCAAGAAATTCAAAATGCCTGACATACCAAAGTATGATGGGACAACTGATCCACGTGATCATGTTACTGCTTTCACCACACGAGTAAAAGGCAACTACCTGACTAAGCAAGAAATTGAATCCGTGTTGGTCAAAAAGTTTGGAGAGACACCCACCAAAAGAGCATTAACATGGTATTCTCTCTTGCCCGAAAATTCTGTTGATTCTTTTGCTGAGCTTGTAGATTTGTTTATAAAAACACATTCCGGTGTGAAAAAAGTGGAAAAGAGAATGGAAGACATATTCAAAATAAAACAGGTAGATACGGAGTTGCTTCATGAATTTGTAGACATGTTTCAACGTGAAAGGATGCTTCTACCAAGAGTACCTGACAATTGGGAAGCTATGGATTTTGCAAGCAATTTGAACGATAAAAGCTCTGAAGCCAAGAGGAGACTCAAAGAAAGCTTGAGAGAGTTCCCAGCTACTACATGGAACGATGTTTATAACAGGTACATCACCAAATTAAGAATTGAAGAAGATACTATTGCCCAATCAAAAGCAGAAGACATGATGAGTTCTAGATGCTCCGAATCAGAAAGGAGAACTAGCAAAAATAGGTATGATCTGTACATGGGACCTTCAGGACGAGAGGGTCATTCTAAATTTGAAAACCCACGGTCTGATCATAGACCGTCAAATAGAGATTCGATCTCATCATCATCAAGATCCAGAAAGGACCAAGATGAGCTAAATAGAGGTAATACAAGAATTGGAGATTACAATTTCAATGTAAGTACTTCTGAATTAATTACAGTATTAAGAAATATGGGTGATAAAGTTCGATGGCCCAAATAAATGAGATCAAATCCAAACAGAAGGAACCCAGACTTCTGGTGTGAATTTCATAATGATCATGGGCACAAAACATCAGACTGCAGGTTATTGCAAGGTGAGGTAGAACACTTGATAAAACAAGGTTATCTAACAGAACTGTTTAGTGAAAAAGGTAAACAAGCATATATGAAGAATAGGCAGGAGCCCCCAAAACCACCATATCCAAAGAGAACTGTAAATGTGATAAATGGAGGACATGAGGTAAATGGCGTAACTTATACTTCAGCAAGAAGGATGACCAAGTTCACAGTGACCCACGGGAAACAGACTCGTGAGATTTTGGAGGCTGACGACATCTCATTCGACGACTCAGATGCTGATGGATTACTGCTTCCACATAACGATGCACTTGTAATATCTCTACTTATACATGACACTAATGTGAAAAGAGTATTGATTGATCTAGGTAGCTCGGTCAATATCATTTTGTTGAGGGTTGTGGAAGAGATGTTAATGGGGGACCGTGTAATTCCAAAAGCACGTTCCTTGTCCGGATTCGACAATTCTACTGTCATAACAAAAGGAGAAATTGAGCTTAATACCTATGCAGAAGACGTCGTCAAGGAAATGAAATTTCAAGTTATAGATATAGATATGGCTTATAATGTAATCATGGGGAGATCGTGGATCCATGACATGGATGCAGTACCATCTACTCTGCATCAGGTAATCAAATTCCCTTCCAAATAGGGAATCCAGCAGATTCGAGGTGATCAACAGACTTCAAGAAACATCAACTCAGTGATGCATTCCAATAAAAAAGAAATAGCGGAAGAATCAAAAGACGAGGGAGCAACTTGAATAGACACGGAAGAAAACGATAAAGACACGGTGAATCAAATCACCACGGATGTTGCATCAAGACATACAGACATAGATTCAAGACCTGATATTATTCAAGAACCAAAAGAGAATGAAATTATCAAGACAACTACTGAGGAGCTCGAAGCTGTTCCACTATTCGAGCTTAAGCCTGAGCAAAAATTCCACATAGGAGTAAGGCTAAGCCCGACCAGAAGAGGTAAGTTAATTGAATATTTAAAAGTTAACGCATATTGTTTTGCTTGGTCCCATTCAGATATGACAGGTGTACCCCCCAGAAGTGATGACTCATAAACTAAATGAAGACCCATCCTTCGTATCTGTCAAGCAAAAGAAAAGAAGGCAGGGATCGTTCAAGAATCAAGTTATCGATGAAGAGGTACAGAAGCTCTTAAAAATCAGTTCAATACGTGAGGTAAAATATCCTAATTGGTTAGCTAATACCGTAGTGGTACCTAAAAAGAATTGTAAATGGAGAGTATGCGTAGATTATACGGATTTGAATAAAGCATGCCCAAAGGACTCATTTCTATTACCGCACATAGATCAAATGATTGATGCCACTGCAGGTCATGAATTATTAAGCTTTCTAGATGCATATTCTGGTTATAATCTGATAAAAATGGACCCCTCAGACAAGGAAAAAATCTCCTTTATTACGAACATGGGGACTTATTGTTACAAAGTCATGCCTTTTGGCTTGAAAAATGCTGGAGCCACGTATCAAAGGCTAGTGACCAAGATGTTCCAGGAACATCTAGGGAAAATAATGGAGGTGTACATTGATGACATGTTGGTAAAGTAAACACCGGTAGAAGATCATTTCCAACATATCTCAACTACTTTCGAGATCCTCCGCAGGTAAAACATGAAATTAAATCCAGAAAAATGCGCCTTTGGCGTCGAATCAGGTAATTTTTTGGGTTTTCTCGTATCAAATAGAGGTATTGAAGTAAATCTTGCTCAAATTAAAGCAATTTAAGAAATACCTGATATATTCACGAGCAAAAAAGAAGTTCAAAGATTAACAGGTAGGATTGCAGCTTTAGGAAGATTCATCTCCAGATCTTCAGAGAAGAGTTTTAAATTCTTCTCAGTACTAAAGAAGCAGAATTAGTTCGAATGGACTGAAGAATGTCAACAAGCTCTTAAAGACTTGAAGGCTTATCTATCAAATCCCCCACTACTATCTAAACCAAAGGAAGGGGAAATGTTATACATTTATCTTGCTGTTGCATAAATAGCCAAGTGCAGTCCTGGTAAGGGAGGACAAAGGTAAGCAATCTCCTATCTACTATGTAAGTAAGTCCTTACTAGATGCTGAAACTAGATATCCACATCTAAAAAAATTAGCCTTGGCTATAATCATGGCAGCTAGAAAGTTAAGATCGTACTTTTAGTGTCACCTAATTACTGTTGTAACTTCGTATCCTTTGAGAAATATTTTGCATAAGCAAGAAATGTCAGGTAGACTGGCTAAATGGGCAATAGAACTAAGAGAATATGACATAGTCTATCAACCTAGGACTGCAATAAAGTCTCAGGTTTTAGCCGATTTTGTTGCAGATTTTAACACTAGCATAATTCCTGAAGTAGAAAAAGAATTACAAATCTTTACCGGAGCTAATCCAGGAATATGGACTCTATTCACCGACGACTCTTCTAATATTAAAGGAGTTGGGTTGGAAATTGTTTTGATACCACCTTCGGGTGAAAGGATAAGGCAAGCTATTAAATGTTATCCCATCACTAACAATGAAGCAAAGTACGAAGCTGTCGTTGCAGGACTTGAATTAGCATGAGAACTCTCAATTGAGAAGATCATGATCTAAAGTTACTCTCAACTAGTGGTGAACCAGATGCAGGGGACTTATACTGCCAGAGAGACTCGAATGCAACATTATCTGGAAAAGGCACGAGACCTGGCGAGGCAATTCCAGTCATGGAAGATTATGCAAGTACCTAGAGAGGAAAACGCAGAAGCGGATGCGTTATCTAATCTTGCAGCAGTTACCGATGTAACGAATAAAGACAATGCTATTGTGATATACTTATTTCATTTAACAATTGACCAGGACAAAAATGAGGTAACATTTAATAATCTAACCTAGGATTGGAGAAACGAAATTGTAAATTTTTTGCAAAATGGTACCGTGCCTGAAGATAAGAAAGAAGCTCAAGCACTTCGCTGAAAAGCTACATGGTACTGCTTAGTTCGTGACACTCTATATCGCAAAATGTTTGGAGGTCCCCTAGCAAGGTGCCTTAGACCAAAGCAAACTGAGTACGTGATGAAAGAAGTACACGAAGAACATAGTGGGAACCACGCAGGTGCAAGGTCCTTAGTCAAAACCCTAATCAGAGTAGGGTACTATTGGCCTTAGATGGAAGAAGACGCTGAAGATTTTGTAGCTAAATGCGATAAACGTCAGCGATATGCTAATAATATGCATCAGCCCGCATAACTACTACACCCAATTGTATCACCTTGGCCATTTATGAAATGGGAATGGATATAGTAGGACCTCTACCCCCAACCAGAGGAAATGTACGATTTTTACTTGTATTAACATATAATTTCTCAAAATGGGTGGAGGCAGATGCTTTTAAACATGTGCGAGAAAAAGAAGTGAAAAGCTTCACATGGCGAAACATCATATGCCGTTTTGGTGTACCAAAGGAAATTGTATGTGACATTGGCCCACAATTCATAGGCTCACAAATCACAGAATTCTTCCAAAGCTGGCAAATCAAACGAATCACTTCTTCACCATATCATTCCGTGGCTAACGGGTAAGCTGAGTCAACAAATAAAATCATTGATAACAATCTGAAGAAATGATTGGAAAAAGCTAAGGGAAATTGGCCTGAAGAACTACCGGCAATATTATGGGCTTTATAGAACTACTGCAAAGACAGCCACGGGAGAAACCCCATTCGCTCTTGTTTACGCCTTAGAAGAAGCTCTAATACCAGTGGAAATTGGTGAACTGAGCATGAGATTCACAATAACAACAGAAGAAACAAACAATGACGAGTTGAGAACAAATCTGAATTTACTCGAGCAAAGGAGAGAAGCTGCTTTAATACGCATGGCAGCTCAAAAGCAAATCATAGAGCGATATTACAACAGAAAAGCTCACCTCAGATATTTCAAAATTGGGGACTTTGTCCTTAAGAAAGTTTTTCAATCAACAAAGGAGGCTGGAGCAGGAAAATTAAATCCAAATTGGGAAGGACCCTACAAAGTGCGTGGTATTGCTGGAAAAGGTGCTTATGAGCTGGAAACCATGGATGCCAGAATTTTATCAACAAGTTGGAATGCTGTTCACTTGAAGAAATATTACTTCTAAGGAAAAGGAATACCCATGGTTAGATATCATTACGTTCAATTTTATTTAGTACAGTTAAAATTATACTAACCATTTTAGATTATAGGCA
Source organism: Nicotiana knightiana (assembly GCA_005239525.1). Taxonomy (NCBI): domain Eukaryota; kingdom Viridiplantae; phylum Streptophyta; class Magnoliopsida; order Solanales; family Solanaceae; genus Nicotiana; species Nicotiana knightiana. The sequence continues at coordinate 91,819 of ML433462.1, forward strand.
AAAATATAACCCATAACCAGATGATGATATTAGATCTGAATAGACACGAGGAAAAAATTGAATTCCTGATCTAGGGTTACAACTTTTTGATGGACGTTTCAAAGGGTTAAGCAGTCATCATCTAAACTATATACCTTCGAGTCCCGTATGTTTTTCCTTTTCAGGAAAAGGACCACAAGAAAGGAATAGTCAAGTGCTCCAGATTTCATTCTTCAAAGCTCAAACACTTGGGGGACTATACAGTATGGAAGAGGCAAAGAAAACTATCAAAAGAGTCAAAGTTCAAGCCTGAAGATCCATTTTTCCCAACAAGTCAAAAGTTATGAGCAGAATCAAAGATCCAAAGACAAAAACACAAACCTGATTCAGAAACCTAAAAAGAACATACTCATGAATGTAAATGAATGTTTAGGTTAAAGGCATAATTTAGTTACGAGTAGAAATTCATACCCCCGTGTTTATTCAAAACCTGTTGTAAAGGAAAACTGTTACGAAAGAGTCATAGACGATGCTTAAACACATGTAAAATGTTACGAAAGTTTGAATAATATAAAGACTTTCTGCAAAACATTATTCAGAAAAAAATATGTGAATTCCTATCTCTCTTTTGTATGTTTACACCATTATGAAGTTGATATGTCTTCTTCATTAAGTGTCGTTCATAAAAGGCCCTCTTTTATAAATCGTGCTTATTTCAAAAAGACACGAAATACAGAAGCATTTTTAATGCAAAATTAAATACCAAGGGGTAAAACAAAAACCCGAACGTAAAGCATGCAAACACTTAAGAGTAAAACGAAAACTCGAGAAAACACAAGTCATTCTAAGAAATGTAAATCTTAATATTATATAATGGTAAAAATTAAGTATTAACTTAGTTTAAACCAAATTTGATCATACAAAGTTGCCCTTAAGTTATCATTGGGGACTTACTAAACCAAACTTCACCCTCAAATGGGACGGGGGTAACCACCAATAGTTTCAATAAAAAAATATAGGGTTGATAAACACTTTCACTAGACACTGGGGGGATTATCTTCATCAGCAGGAGGAGAGGCTTGAGATGGCGAGGCTTGTGCAGCAGCTTCCTCAGGCACGATCTCATCACCCATTGGAACTTCAACTTCAGGTGATGAAATTTTTTGACTTTGCCGAGACTTTTCAATCATCTCCTTGGTTTTGGCAATTTCAGCTTCTAAGTCAAAATTCTTTTGGCCCATTTTCGTCAATGTGTCAAGCCGGGCATTAAAATAAGCACAACTCACATCAAAATCTACCTTATCCTCAAGATCCTCGTAATATTTCTCCCATTGTTCAATATCAGCTGTCAGCTCATCTCTTTCAACCACGACAACATCATAAGAAGTCTGCAAGGGGGCAAGAGATCTTTCCAGAAATTGAATCTTGTTTGAAGATTCATGGAGGTCCACTTGGCTCTGAGTAAGTGATTGCACAAGTTCACCAGCATAAGCCTCCTTCTAGTCCAACAAAACCTTCAAGCTTCTTATCTCTTCAGTAGCATGAAAAATCTGCTCCGCAAAGGAAGACTCCAGGATGTTCTTATCCTTGCCTGCTTGACTTGATGAAGCCTTTTCGATGGCCAATTCCACTGCAATTACTCTGATTTGCTGCTCCAAGGTACACTTCTCCTCCTCTACTGCCTCCATATCAAGCTAAAGACTCTCGAATTGCTCCTTCCAGTTATCATCCTCGGTATGATAGTCATACGCTAATTGCTCCGTATGAATGATTCTTTTCATCAATTCTGTACCAATAAGATTGATCTGCACAAAAAGAGAAGTTAGATATGGTAAAGGATATATAAAAAAAGGAACAATATAAAGGATACCATTAAGGACGAGTGTACAATCTCGTTCATTCAAGCTAAGGAGCTATGAATTTCTAAATTAGACTTCTCAACCGGGCCTATCAGAGGCTTCAATCACATATCCGCCTGGCCTGATTTCTTTAGGAGGCTACCTCCCATAGGAACCTCTATCATAATTTGCTTCATCTCCCCACTACTGGAAGATCCTACTTCGACAATAGAAAGCACGAAAGTAGGGGCTGATGAAGGATCCACAGATGTAATAGGCAGCGGAGCAGAAACAACAACAGGTGTGGCAGACAAAAGTTCCACTGGAGCAGATGGAGGAAAAATAGCAAGAGGTGCCTCCTATGAAACTGCGCCAAAGCCTTGGTGGAATAATTGTTCAATTGATTCATTGTTAGAGGAAGGAGTTGTATCTTCAGGAGTGGAATGCTCTGACTCAGGCACAAAAGGTGGATCAGTAACTGGAGCAGATTCGTCATCAGACACGACCTTTGTTCTCCGTGACCTCCGAATTAGCGAACCTTCCTCCTGCTCTTCCTCATCTTCCAAGGTCCGAGACCCACTTGCTTTCCTTTTTGATGAAGAGGAGTTCACAATAATTTCTTGGGCCTTGGCTAAAGAAAGTCTCGAAGCAGATACAATAGCAGAGACCCCATGAACGGGAAATCCTAACAAATAAAAGGGATTAGAGAAGCTTAAAAAGAGAAAGAAAGGAAATATAAAAAAAACCTACCATGGGTTTTCACTTTCCAACCAAACCTCGCCGAGAGGTACTTCCAAGAACATTCTTCCATTGGAGCGATCAGCACCAATTTTTCTACCCAACCACGGAAATCGGAGACCTCATCAATGGTTCCCATGGTTGCTGCAAAAAGAAAACGAAAAAAATAGTCACGGTACTGAAGATTTATCAAAAAAAAAAATATAGAAGAAAGTGAGAAAAACTGTACTCACGTGCAAAGTTCCACTTCTCAGGAAAATTAGGATTTTCTTCACCTACCAAACCTTTAGTAGGGACAGCAACATAACGGACATACCACCCTCTATCTTTATTATCATCAGGTATAACCAAAACTCTTTTACTCCTAGTCGCAAGAGTAAAAACTCCTTGGCGGAACAACATAGGAGAATATAGATGAATGAGATGATGAAAAGTAAAAGAAACTGAAAACTAGGGTGGCCAAATATCTAAGGTATGCTACTTCCCTCCAGATAAGAAGACCGATATGTCCCAAGCACACATTAAAAAATTGACAGAACTCTATGATGACAGGGTCAATGGGAGGCTTGAATCCTAAAGTAAAGGGGTAAGTATACACAAAAGAATACTCAATTCTGTAAAAGGTTATTCTCTGATTCTCATTGGGAACTAAGACTGGAAAGTCAGATTTCCAATAAGAATCTCTACGCACGAGTGAAACTAAACCCTCAGTGAATTCAGTAGGGTAAAGATCAGTACGATCATGAGATGTCATAGAAGAAAGCTATTTTCTTATGGTCTCACTATCCTTTACAAAAGAAAACTCAGCAGGAACAATCTCATCAACTTTTGGCTCATGAAGTGGTTCGTTAGGTTCTCTACTCTTAGAATAAGATCTAGAAGTTCTAGCACTAAAAGAAGACGAAGAAACATTAGCCCTAGAAGATGACGGGAGAGTAATATTGCAAGGAGAAGAAGAACCCCCAGAAGGTGTAGAACTCAAGCTTCTTAATCTATCACCCCTCCTACCCCGAATTGGAGCAGAAGAAGGAGATAGTTCGTCTACAATGATAACCTTCTTGGGTTATTGATTTGAGGAAGACATATTTACGTGAAAGAGGAATTTACAAGTAATGAAGGAAAGTTAGAAGTTTTTCGTGAAATCAAAGGCAAGAAAAGGGCTATTTATACTCAGAGGCAACCGTAAAAAAAGAAGAAGGAAAAAACACTGATGTGAAAGTCATAATTAGAACTGTCACTTTGTAACTGATGCAGCCGAAAAAAGCCCTAAAAGGCGCTGATGAATTGCAGAATCAATCCGAGAACGCCACGTGGCAGGAGCATTAAATGGAAGTGACAAGCGACACATATATTCAGAAACGGATGCAATGGTACGAGTGAAACGACGGCAAAAAATTCCCGCCATAAATGATATCCACTTACCAAATAGTTAATTGATAAATAATGATAAGTGGGGGGACTATATGTATTGGTAAAAAATAGACTTCACACGTGTAATATTTCTGATGACAAAGCAGTCTACGTGGATAAATGGAAACATGACAGCTGGTCAGAAGTTTAGAAAGAAGTACGGGACAAAGAGGAACAAAATATCATACACACGAGACAATTAGATGCGGGTGTTCTAGTCTAATTAAGGAGTTGAAGAGACACAATCAGAATGAACCAAGGAAGAATAAAAGGCAGATTCAAATATCTTCAATCAATGAGCTAAACGTTACATAATCTTCACCCAACAGTTACGATTACCAATTGTAACATTACATTAATGATATTTTTAGTCATTAATGCTTAATCATTAAGAAAAGTAGACGTTATATCAAGAAATTACCTATAAAAGGGAGTAAAATATCACTTGTATAGACACGTTCGAACCACTACTGAAATATACTTACTTTTATGTGATCTTATTGCTTTCTTATTTACAAGTCTAATTCTTATTATTCGGTTATAAGAAGCCCGAGTACTTCTTAAAATAACTTTGACTAAGAATCTAATTCTTTGGTTAAACACTGTTACTTTCTTTGTAGTTAAAACAATGCAGAAGAAAGGATAAGAATTCAGAATTTCGTATCGAAAATCTGAGAGAATGGGCTATTATTTCTAGCCAAAATGTTGAGTTCAAATTAAGAGGTGCAACTCTTTAGAGGTCAGTTATGACTTTCCACATAAAACGGCCATAACATAAATGACCATTTACGCAAATTAAAATAGGAATTCAATAGGCAGACAAAAATTTATTTTCCATTACCAAAAACGGATAATTTGGATTTAATATTATTTTTCGTTAAAAAAATGAATATTTAATAATATTACGTTAATATTTACCATTAACAAATAAATTTGGTCCAAAAAATAAATCAATCAATCAATCGATCATTTGACCAAATCCAAATCCAAATCCAAATCTAAAGCCGAAGCTGAGCCGAGCCGAGCCCAGCCGAGCGAGCGACGAAGGCGACGACGCGAGGCTTGCCTTCTTCTTAACTATTTAAGAGCTAGAAGAAGATCAATTTTATATACACCCATCAAAAGTCTTTTCCCTTTGTCAAGGAGGGAACTCAAATATTTCATTTTCCCTCCACTTCCCATTCACCCTCTTTTCCCGAGGTACTGGAATATTATTCTCTCAGGATAGAACGATTTAACTCACTGAAGTGTTGGTACCGAAAATGCCGGTGAAACAGCGAATCACTCGAAGAAATTTTGGGCAGAATTAGAAGAAGAAGATCAGAAAATTTCGTTAGGAAAGATTCTGGGATTCAAATCATATTTATAGACTTTCTCGCATTGTTTTTGAAAAGGTTTGCAACCTTTCAGAAACAGCCATGGCTGTTGGAACATGTGAGAATATTTCTGTTTGAAGTATTGCGGAAAAATGGAAAATGGATTCAAAATAATCCGGAAAGAAAATGGACCGGACCGGGTCGCGTCGCGGGTCGTGGGTTATTCCGAGTTGAATTTTTGTTAATTAAATAATTGAAAGAAATTTTTTCCAAAAAGATTAATCAATCAATTGATCTTTGACCAAATTCGAAGCCGAAGCCGAGTGAGCGACGACGACGACGACAACGCGAGGCTTACTTTCTTTCCAACCCAATTAACATCAAGAGAAGTGATTTCTCAATATAAGCACATTCACTTTTCTTTCCACCACCAATGAGGGACACTTTGATCTTTCCAAAGTAAAAGAGAGCTCACTTTCCCTCCACTTTCCTCCCTCCATTTCCCATTCACCAATCTTTAATTCCAACAATCCCCTACATGAATGGGGAATGGCTATAAGACAAAGGAATGCACGGAAGAGTGTGTGTCTTACATGCAAAGATTAATTGCATATGGATAAGTAGGTTTCCCTTTGAACTTTTCGTCGTGAATTTATATTGGATATATTCGGTCAATCGGTAGATTATATTTTAGAACCACCGAGATTTGTTGCATACCTAGACAACATAAGTCACACAATTAACCCTTAACCATCTATGGTTCTCACAGTTGTGTTCGTTTCAGCCATGAACACCACCTGGTTTCATGAGTGCTTAGAGAATGGGCCTTTACTTTCATTCCCCTTGAAGCGACTTACACTTCATACTCACATAGGTGATTTCTAAACGTGTAATCCTATAGACACACAATCTGGTCATATCCTGCCAGACATAGGAAATCATTAAAAAGCTTTAAGCTTTATTGACTAATATAAAAGCCTTAATGCTTTACCTCGATTTCTGAACATTGTCTTCATCACGAGAATGAGTTGAGTTATTTGACAACGTTGAACTGTCATTCATAACTTTGTTTGATCTTTTTGAACCTAGCTCTTGGGATCTCCAGTCTCCTAGGTAGAGTTACCGCCATGATGACTTGTCCAAGGCCTTAACCCCATTTCCTTTGATGATCTTTCAACTGCCTCTCTAGATAAGCCTTTTTCAAGTGGATCCGACACGTTATCTCTTAACTTTACGTAGTTAGTCGTGATCACACCACTAGAGAGTAGTTGTCTAATGATATTGTATCTCTGTCGTATATGAAGAGATTTTTCGTTATACATGACGCTCCCTGCCTTGCCTATTGTCGCTTTTCTATCACAATGTAGACATATAGGTGCCAAAGGTTTGGGCCAAAATAGAATATCTTCCAAAAAATTTTGGAGCCATTTAGCTTCTTCACCAGCCTTATCTAAAGCTATGAATTCAGATTCCATTGTGGAACGGGCGATGCACGTTTGTTTGGATGATTTCCAAGACGCTGCTCCACCCCCAATTGTGAAAACGTATCCACTCGTGGATTTAACTTCAAATGATCCGGTGATCCAATTTACACTTCAAATGATCCGGTGATCCAATTTACATCACTATATCCCTTGATCACAGAGGGATATTTTTTATAATGTAAAGCGTAATTTTGGGTATGTTTTAGATACCCCAAAACTCGTTTGATTTCCATCCAATGTATTTGATTGGGGTCACTTGTAAACTGACTCAGTTTACTATTAGCACATGTTATATCTAATTACGTACAATTTATGATATACATCAAACTTCCCAATACTCTTGCATAGTCCAGTTATGAGTCACTTTCACCTTCATTCTTTTGAAGTCATAACTCACGTCAATTGGAGTCTTGACAATTTTGAAATACAAATACTTGAACTTGGCGAGTACCTTTACAATGTAATGAGACCGTTATGGAGTCTTGTAAATTCTGATTCCTAAGATCACATCAGCAACTCCTAAGTCTTTCATGTCGAATTTGCTAGCCAACAAGAGCTTAGTAGCATTTATATCTGCCATATTTTTGCTCATTATCAACATGTCATCAACATATAAACAAACAATGGCTTCATATCATGTAGTGTTTTTAATGCAAACACATTCGTCACACTCGTTGATTTTAAACCCACTTGCCAATATTGTTTGGTCAAATTTGGCATGTCATTATTTGGGTGCTTGTTTAAGTCCATAAAGCGACTTAACAAGTTTGCACACTTTCTTTTCTTTATCCGGAACCACAAAACTCTCAGGTTGTTCCATGTAAATCTCTTCCTCTAATTTTTCATTTAAGAAAGCCGTTTAACATCCATTTGATGAATTTCAAGACCATACACAGTCGCCAGTGCCACTAACACCCTAATAGATGCTATCCTCGTTACTGGCGAGTAAGTGTCAAAGTAATCAAGGCCTTTTTTTTTTCTATAACATTTGACAACAAGTTTTGCCTTATATTTGTCAATAGTGCCATCAACTTTCATTTTCCATTTAAATATCCATTTTGAACCTAAAGGTTTATTTCCTAGAGGAAGATCAACCAATTCCTATGTATGGTTATCTAAAATGGATTGAATCTCACTATTGACAGCCTCTCTCCAAAATGCTGAATCAAAAGATGACATAGCTGCTTTAAAATTTTGAGGCTCATTTTCAAGCAAGAATTTCACAAAATCTAGTCCAAATGAAGTAGATGTTCTTTGACGTTTACTATGCCTTGGATCTTCTTCACTTGGAGTATTTTCCTTCGGTTCTTCCATGGTCATTTAGGTCTTTCACTTAACGACTCGCATTCAGTTTTATACAGATAGATGCTTTCAAAGAATTCAACATTATTTGATTCAATTACTGTATTAACATGAATTTCGGGATTATCAGATTTATGAACCAAAAATCGGCATGCTTTACTTTTGTAGCATATCCAATAAAAATGCAATTTATAGTTTTTGGTCCGATTTTAACCCTTTTGGGTAAAGGAACTTGTACCTTTGCTAAACACCCCCACACTTTGAAATATTTCAAGTTGGGTTTTCTTCCTTTCTATTTTTTATATGGAATAGATTATGTTTTGTTGTGGGGTCTCTGTTGAGTATTCAGTTAGCTATAAGGATAGCTTCCCTCCACAAACTCTGCGGTAATCCGAAACTTATTAATAAAGAATTCATCATTTCCTTTAATGTTCGATTTTTCCTTTCCGCAATTCCATTGGATTGAGGTGTGTAGGGGACAAAAGTTTGATGGATAATTCCATATTGCGAACATATTTCTGCAAATGGAGATTCATATTCTCCACTCCTATAACTTCTAATCATTTTGATCTTTTTATTCAATTGATTCTCCACTTTATTCTTTTATTTCTCAAATGCTTTAATTGCTTCATCCTTACTATCAGGTAAATAAACATAACAATATCGAGTGCAATCGTCAATAAAAGAAATACTTTTTTTTACCTCGAGATGGTGTCGACTTCATATCACAAATGTCAGTATGAATTAAGTCTAAAGGATTTGAATTCCTTTCAACAGACTTATAAGGATGTTTTACAAACTTATATTCAACACATATTTGAAATTTTAATTTATTACACTCGTATTTAGGCAATACTTCTAAATTAATTAACTTCTGCAAGATTTTGTAATTGACATGTCCTAAACGAATATGTCATAAATCAGTTTACTCCAATAAATAAGAAGAAGCTGAAATTTATTCATACTGTTGATACCCAATTTTTCCCTATATTATTTTCAAAATGCATATATATTTTCAAAATAATGCATGGGCATCTATTAGTATTTTTCCATAATTTTTCTAGTAATTTTAAAGGATTTTAATTAATTTATTCCATCAATTTATTATCCAAATAATTACTAGTTGCATCACAAATGATTTTATAATAATTTTATTGCCTAATTTTATCATTTATATTTATATTAAGTTTTAATTATTTTATGCATAATTATATTTTACATTGGTAGGTTATAATTACAATAAATTTGCAATAATATCCCATGTGCGCATAATTAATTTATTTTTTACACAAAAATGACCTCTTATATTTTTATAATACTAAGTGATAATTTTAAATAATTTTTCATGCATAAAAATCATTTTTTATCATTTATTAGCTATTTCTATAAATTATTTTATCAGATTAATTGAGTATTTAACAAATGGCCTCTTTTAATTTGATTTTCGGACCAACCCAACAACTACCCAGCCCAATTAAACCAACCCATAACCCAGCACCCAAACCCAATAACCCAATTCGTATAACCCGCACAACCCCCAAATTCGATCCTGGTCGTTGATCTCAAGAGATCAACGGTCTAGGATATCCTTTCCTTTTAATTACACCAAACGACCCCAAACCCTACTCATTTTCTAAAACCCCGCCGCCTCTGAATCCCTTCCCTCCTCTCCTCTCTCACCCTCCTCCTAACCCTAGCCCGCCGTCACCAAAACCCCTTTGATTCATGGATTCCTTCTTCGATTCCAGGCCTTATCTGGCCTCATATCTCTATTGGTTGTTCGATTTTCATGTTACTTGAGGGGATCTCAAAGAGATTCGAACAGAATTGGTTCAAAACCCTCGTTTTCTCGATGAGTCTGTCCGTATTCACCCCCATGTAGGGGTGGACATTCGGTATTTCGGTTCGGTATTTAATAATTTCGGTTTGGTATTTCGGTATTCGGTTTATCAATTGTGTATACCAAATACCGTACCAAAATATTTCGGTACAGTTTGGTGTTTATAATTTTCTTTCGGTACGGTTTCGGTACGGTTTCAGTTTAATGTTCGATGATAAAGAACAACAAAATGCTGATAAAAAGAACAACGAATTGCTGTTCCTAAACTTTAACATTGCACTAAAAAAGTAAAAATAGAGTGCTAGCCTAAAACTTTTACATGGCACTAATCTAAAACACTTGAATTTGTTAATACCAACTACAACTAGTACCAAAAGTTCAAACTCCAAAATACCAAACGTAAATGATGCAGCAGAAAAGAACAAGCAACAAAACTTTAACATTCTGCTATTTGTTTAGTTAGTGCAAGGACCAAAAGTCCAAACTCCAAAATACCTAACGTAACAGAAAAGAAATGCAACAGAAAATAAACTTTATCATTCTACTATCTGGGCTCGTGCACATTTCCTCCGGAAGTTAGCTTCCCGTTACCGGCGAGGCGGCGACCACAACACCTTCATCTAAACTCAGGTCGAAGCTGAATCTCCAGCCACATTTCCACCGAAATGTCAGTTTTCCGTTACCGGAGAATACTGTGCCGTGAAAATATCTGCACCTAACACTCAAGGTGAAAGCCAAATCTCCGGCATTATTTGCTCCGGAATGTTAGTTTCCCGTTTCTGGCGTCCACTCTGCGGTGAAAAAAACACCTTCAGCTAACACTTAACTTGTACCGTTGAGCTTTCTACACTCATATATTTTGATACAGAACTTGGTGTTGCTAATTTGATATTGCTAATGGCCTAACCTAATGAGTAATGCCCTAATCTTTAGAGTTTAGAGTGGGCTTGGGGCGACGGGATGGGGCATAAATGGGAATTAAATTAGAAAGTTGGGCTTGGGCACTTGGGGCTGGGCAGTGGGCAGTAGGGTCCAAAAAAATTGTCTTTAAAATTTCGGTATTTCGGTATACTGAAATTTCAAAATTATAATATCGAGGACCATACCGAAATACCGAAATACCGAAAATGCAATACCTAATTAGACCGAAACCGAAATACCGAATTAATTCAGTTCGGTTCGGAATTCATTTTTTTGGATTTTATGCCCATCCCTACCCCCATAATCTCTAAGTAGTATCATTTTTGTGTTTTCATGACTTCAAATATCTGGTTTCGAACCAGATTTTTCTCACCTCTGCTTATGTTTTATTATTTCTGGCTAAAACCATTCAGATCTCTTTATATCTGAAGTGGTTTGAGTTTGTTTGTTAATTTTCCTTTAAGATTCTGCTGTTTTGTTAACCGATTTTTGTTTTCCCTAAAATCTAGGGTTTCGATTTACTTTCAAGTTTCTGAAAAATGTTTTCGAATGTTTAAGTGTTTAATTATGATTCTCTTCCTTTACCTTTTCAACTGGTTTCACTTGAATTTCATCTATATGTCTTTATGCTCCAAGCTTTCATCTTTTTAAGTTTCCGCAAAATGTTTGAAAATGTTTAAGTGTTAACTCTGGATTTCTTCCTTTACTTTTTCGACTGAGTTTCATCTCTATGTCTTTACACCTTATGATTTTTTATTACTCGACTGTTATTTATAATATTTTGCCCATTCACCTTAGCCCTGTCAATTAAAATGATTAATTGATTTACCGGCCTAATTAGGGTTTTGAAATTGATTTTTCCGTAATATTGTTATTTCCTTATTTAGATTCTTTCCTTATATGTGATTCGTAATTAGTGCTACTTTCCTTAATTATATTACTTGCTTGATTTCTGGGTTTTGATTGCTTTGACTAACCTATAATTGATTTCTGGATTTACTACTTACCTTATTTAGCCTCGATCTTATCTACTAATTTATTCCGTGAAAGACTCTCCTTAATTCAAGTTACCCTTACTGTCAATTTATTCCTATTAGGCCTAATTGATTGATTAATTGATGTTGCATGCCTTATTTGTGTGCAATTGATTCTCCTACCTTATTTGGTTTTACTCTACTGTTGCTATATAAAACTTTCATTTGTTCTGATTTTAAACACACGATGAGACACAAGCTCACACTCTTACATTCACACACTCACTTGAGTTCCTTCTATCGCTCTGATTTGCTGCATTGGCTAGCCGACTGAAAGCCAAGGCTAGACTCTTGGGTTCCAATTGCTTTCATCTTCCTGTTTACTTTCTCCTCTAACCGGTATGTCCGAACCTTTGCAATTTCATTCTTTATACTTTGCTTGACTAGCCTGTATCAATTCTGTATTTCACATGATTATATGATCTCATTTAGTAACACTGTTAACTTAGGATTAAGCTATTTCGAATAATATGAATCATCTCCTAAGATTAAGGTTTAGTCTGTTTTCTTGCAAGGTACTGTAAACATGTGATCACTTGTTTGTTGCTTAACTCATATGTGCTGTTTGTTTAATTCAAATGTTTTGCCTAATTGCTTCTGGGTTTTAGCCATGACTGTTTTAAATACTAGCATGAATACTTAGCTTAATCAGATGACAACTTGTTTAAACTATGTGCTGAAAATGAACCTTGTTTGTGCAGTTCTGCCTGCAACTCTGTGTTCTGAACTTTCTTTCTTCTGAAATTAAACTATTTTGAAATCTGCCACTTTTCCTTTATATATTGGTTTTAAAACCCCTACTCTTAGTCATTTAGGTTCTCAACCACCCCCAGTGTGAGCATTGCCTAGGGTCCTTGAGACTCCTTTGAACTCTGACACATTGGGGTTGGTTTTCCAATCTTTTATGAGTTACCTTCTGAACGTGGTTCTGGTGTGAGCATTGCCTTGGGTCCCTGAGGCCCTTGGGAACTTTGACATACTGGAAGCCTAATTTTTTAATGTGCCATGGATGAATCATTACTATAGTCCCAAGCTGTTCTGTTGGAACGCCTGGTTCCCAGGTTTAGATTGGGCCTATGAAGGCTCCCTATACTGTAATTGTTACTATTATGTAATTTACCTATTCTGGGTTGTAATAATTTATGTAATAACAGATTTGGGGTTGATTAGTGAAAGCTGGGGGGTTTCCTTCTATTTTTGTTAAACTTGGGTAGAAATCCTGTTTATTGGTTTAATTATATTGACCAAGTCATGTGATTGCTACTACTTGTTTAGAGATCCTGCCTATAGGAATTTCTTGATTGTTTAATTTTATACTTTTACACTTGCATATTAGAGATCCTGTTTATAGGACTTTTCGTTAATTCTGCATTAGAAATCCTGTCCTAGGATCCACACATTTTTAAACCCCAACGTGCATTAGTGACCATGTCCACAGGATTCTGTTTGTTTGAAATAATAACTTTTTCCGGCAAGTTGCTTAAAATTCTGCCCGCATACGACTTAGATATCATATAGGAGATAAAAACCAGTTTCAAAACCTAGAAATCATGTCTATAGGATTTAAACTAATAGATATCATGCATATAGGGTGAAATCATTTCTAACACCTAGAAATCATGCCTATAGGAGTTAACTAATTCTACAAATTAGAAAGCATGCTATAGGGTCTAAAGTATAAAAATATGTCTGTTAAAATCAGTAACTCGTTGTTATAGGTCTAATTAACAGACTTAGATACCATGCCTATAAGACTCTGTTCTGGTTATCACCTCAGGCAAGCTTGTAGGATTATTATGAATTCTGGGCTTAAAAACTGTGATATCTTGCTGCCTGTAATATGCCCAGATTCAAGGACTTAAATCAGTAGGCAAACTGATAGGTACCACTGCTCGTTTTAATAAACTGTCGTCTTATATTCTGTTTATGCCCATCTAGATATCCTGCCTATATGGTATTAAATTTATAAAACTTGTTGTTTGAATTGCGTGCATTTTCTGTTTACTTGTGGAGGTTAACACGAGCCCTTATTTGCTCCTTATGTGACAATCCTATCTGATCTTTTGTTTGTCGCTTAGTTTTCCCATTTTTAAGTAACATAGGTCAGTCTAGAACTACCTTAAATAGAGGTCCTAAACACCTCTAAGACCATAGGTAAGAGACGGGTAGTGCACGCTTAAGGCACGAGTTAGAAGCTATTAGAACGCTTAGGTAATAACTGAAAGATAGTAATTGGGTAGTAGAGGAAATGATGACTTGTGCGCTAATGCTATGTGTAGCTCCCCAACTTGGGGAAAGTTACCAAGTATTGCACGGAAATGATCCTGTAGGCTAAGAAACTTAGGGCCCCTTTAATTCACGCTTTAAATAGTTGTCTAAATTGCTTTATTTTCCTTTAATGACTAATTTGATTTATTAAGTTCGATCGGGACCCACCTTTGTGGACCTGGAGGGGTGCCCAACACTTTTCTCTCAAGGTAGTTTCGAGCCCTTACCCGATCTCTGGTGATGCAAACTAGTTTCATGAGTTATTAGCTTTAGGTGTCCTAACACACCTTAATCCGTTATGTGGCGACTCTTCAAATCTCATATCTCATCCCAAAAGGGAAGGGAGTTGTCTCATTAAATGTCGAAACCCGATTTCGCGAGAAAAAGAGGGTGCGACAACATGGCGTTTTTGCTGGGGATAATTAGGCTCTTACCATAACGAACTTGATTTTTTTGAATTAGTATTTAAGCATGCTTTATTCTGTTAATATGTGCACACCGTTTCCCTTTCCCACTTTATGTGAATTTAATTTCCTATTTTCAAGCCTTTATGATTTCTTTTTACTATGGAAACTAACTTGTCTCTTTGTTTTCCTTCTTAAATGCCTTTTCAATTATTAAATACCACCTTTATTATTTTCTTTTAACGTGCAAATACGTGACAAAATGCTATTTACTGTTGCATAAATCATGCTCAACATCATATTCCACTCGTGCGTAATCAATACCTTAGCAACGCTTGATGAGTGTTTGTGCTCTTCCTACATATCACCCCTTAAATTTGGAAAGGATTATTTGCAGTAAAACTAGTCGATCAACGGTGCAATCAGCAGTTCCGTGTCTTTCCCCCTCGAGCTGTCCACTTGAGGGTACCAGTCTAGACCTCTATAGAAACCTTACTCTGATTAATTGTACATGCATCATGGTCAAACCTAGACAGGTTTAATATGTTGTCCACATAATAGCCCATTAAGAAAAGCCTTGTCCAAAGGTCCACCGGGGTTTCCATAATCCCAACGGACGCAACCACGATCTATGCATTAATTTGGAGAAATAAGTGTCAATATGCTAATCACTGATGTATAAATAGTCGAATCTGGAGGGGGAAAGGGTCTAACCTTATTTGTTTTGCAGAAAATGAGTCACAAAGTCCCCAGGTTCGGTATGGTCCGTAACATACCACCATTGTTACTAGATTGGTGGGAAGATCTTTCATCAAGTGACAAAAAGCATGTGAAAAAGGTCCTGGGAAATTTGCCTTCTTTATTGTACATCCAACCGAATAATGTGTTGATTGAAGCCGCCACAATATTCTGGGACAGTGAAAGATCCGTGTTTCACTTTGGAAACATAGAAATGACCCCTCTCTTGGAAGAAATAGGGGGATTCGCTGGACTACCTTGGGACAATCCCGGTTTATTGGTGCCAGAAAACCGTACCACTAAGGGGTTTCTGAAAATGATGTGTCTGAAAAAGAACGATGATTTGGAGTGCCTGAATAAATCCTACATAACCTTTGACTATCTCTATGAACGATATGGTCATAGAAAATCCTATCGTATCTACCATGATGAATTCTCTATCACTTCCTTGGGTTGTATTCACCGCAGGGTTTTTGTGTTCATCATTTTCTTCCTGGGTATGATAGTGTTTCCGATGAAAGGGGACAAAATTCATACCAGACTGGCCATGGTAACAAAAACCCTAATGGAGGGGATCGAGGGGAAAACATACACCATTGTCCCTAAGATCATAGCAGATATATATCGGGCCTTGGACCGCTGCTAGAAGGGATTCAAACACTTCGAGGGTTGTAATCTGCTGCTACAGGTTTGGTTGTTAGAGCATCTCTAGAGAGGTCAATACCATCAAGAGTTTCCACGAAGGCCGTGGAATGATCATATAGCTTTCTATCCTAAGAGAATGACCTATATCCCAGACAGGTTTGCTCAACCAGAGAGTGCTACAGAATAGGTGCAGTTTTTCGACAATTTGACTGAGGATCAGGTTCAATGGATGTTCAAATGGTTCCCTACTGACGAGTTCATCATCAGGTCTAGGGACGTTATGCACTTAGTGTTGATCGGGTTAAAAGGCATATACCCTTATGTTCCCATCAGGGTTATGAGACAAGCAAGCAGGAAGAAAGTCATACCGCAGATTGTTAAAATGAGTCATTATAGGGAAAATTATCAGGATGACGACCTCCCATACAAATGTGAAGCTTAGCATATGTGGCACCTAAAGATTATTGTAGAAAGGGAAACCATCGGCATATCGATATCACGCAGGGCACGTGTACTTTTACCCATCATGGTTGGAGGACTGCATAGCAGGAATAGTCGAGCCAGAGGTTGGTCGAGGAAACAGAGTCATAGATGAAGCTGCCGAAGCACAGGTGAAGTATAACAGACTGCGCAAAAGGGTTTGCGAGTCCGAGGCCGATCATCTGGAGCAACACAAGACTGATATGGGATTATTCAATGAATGGAAGGAAACGACTACCAGATCGAATGAAAGGTTAGAATATCTAGAGCAGGGTATGATGGGACTGGAAGGGAAGATGAGGAAAAGAGTCATAGACTGCTAGAATGCTGAAGGTATCGAAGGAGGACATCTAGAAAGGGCATACCTGCTGCTGGAATGCGCGACCTGAGGAACTTGATCGATGGAGCCAAGAGAGACGGGCCTGGAGAAGGTCCTTCTGAGACCAAGTAGATTAGGTTTATTCATTTTTTCTTTTCAAATATAATAAGACCAAGTTCCATTAGTGACTTATCTTATCTAGTGCGTTTTAGATTCATATATTTTACATTAATGAAATGAGGCAATTATTGGCACTGAAGTTCTCCAAATCAACTTGTCGGTAGGACTACCTTGGGCACAACGAGGCTCCCAAATTAGGACGTGAATTTACATTCCCGCACTATGTGTTTAAATATTGCAAATACTCTTTTTGGAACCCTTACTGACTTGGTTACCTTTTGCTTTTCTTTCCCTTTTTTAATTATTATTCCCATTCCCCAAGGTTGGTTCACGCATACTGGCATCATCAGCATATCACACCAGATCCACGGGCCCTCCACCTCCTCCACCTCCAAGTGCATCCAAAGGCAAAAGGAAAGCTAAAATGTATAATATAAGTGGTGATGGCACCGCACATGCTGAGAATGTGGAAACTTCTGATGGTCGGAGTACTCCGACACCAAATGACTTGGTTTTGCGGCTTGAAAAGAAAATATTTGAACTACAAAGTGAGCTTGAGCAGGTCCGTAACTTGGCAAACCTCTCCCTCACACTAAACGTCCAAGATATCAACCATCCAAATACCCGAAAATCGGCACCTCCCCAGAATGCACCCGACCAACGCCTGTAGAATCCTCCCGTACCCCATCAATATACAACCCCTTCTCAAAATCCTTTACCCGTACCTACGCCTCCTCAACATCAGCATCTCTCGACTAAATATCCGTAGACCACTTACCACACTCCTCAGAATACCCCAACACCTATCCCCGATCCCCAAAATTCAACCAACTCACCACTATACCCAAATTCCTGGCCTTCACCAAAACAACCCCATATACGTGGAACCCTACCCCACTCCACTCAACTGATCTCATATACACTAGAATCCACCGAGAAGGACATGCTCATTAAGAACATGGCAGAGGAGCTCAAGAAACTCACAAGCCGAGTTCAGGGTGTTGAAGGAGGAAAAGGAATCGAAGGTCTAAATTACGAGGATTTGTGCATTCAGCCAGATGTGGAACTGTCGTAGGGTTACAAACCTCCCAAGTTTTAAATATTTGATAGAACGGGTGACCCAAGGGTATACTTGAGAACTTATTGTGACAAGCTCGTAGGGGTTGGAAAGGACGAAAGGATTCACATGAAGCTATTCATGAGAATCCTCCCTGGAGACGCCCTATCCTGCTACATAAGCCAAAATCCCATGAAATGGGCTAATTGGGTAAGCATGGCGTCAAATTTCATGGACAGATTCAGATTCAACACGGAGAATGCACCTGATGTTTTCTATATCCAGGACCTCAAGAAGAAACCAACTGAGACTTTCCGTGAGTATGCTACTCGGTGGAGGTCAGAGGAAGCAAAGGTGAGGCCGACAATAGACGAGGAACAGATGAACAAGTTCTTTGTCAGGGCGCAGGATCCACAATATTACGAAAGGTTAATGGTTATCGAGAATCACAAGTTCTCCGATATCATCAATCTCGGAGAAAGGATTGAGGAAGGTATTAAAAGTGGAATGATGACGAATTTCGAGGCACTGCAGGCCACGAACAAAGCATTGCTATCAGGTGGCATATCAAGGAAGAAAGAAATGGGAACAGTAATGGTTTCCCAAGACCCAAAAACTCCATTTGTATACCAAACACCTCTACCCACATACCAACCATCACCTCCCAGATGTTCCCAACCTGCTACCGCCTACCATACCTATAATTCCCAACCATCCTATTATCAGTCACCTCCAACTCGTCCAAACTACCAAAAACCCAGGCCTAATTTTGACCGCAAACTACCTAGGCAGTACACTGCCATTGCTGAACCCATCGACCAGTTGTACGAAAGGTTGAAAGCTGCTGGTTATGTCATCCCTATTCCCGCTGTGGTAGTGGAGAATTAGTCTCAATGGGTCAATCCAAACAAGTGCGTACCTTTCCGGTATGAAGGGACACACTATTGACGAGTACCGCACCTTGAAAGACAAGATCCAAACACTGATTTATAATAAGGTCATACAGGCGAAGGAAACTACACCTAATGTCCGCAACAATCCCCTCCCAGATCATAGGGGCGAAGGGGTCAATGTAATAGAAACTGATGAAGAATGGAATCCCGAGGGGTCAATCGGGCTTATTCGAGAAGGTGATGATCCTAAGAAGCCTGCAGTCACTCTTAATCCCATTGTGGTACAAGTACAACCGCCTGTTGAAGTTGAGATAGCCGCATCAGCTCCCTTCGAGGTAGAAGTGACCCCACATGCAGCAATACCCGCTCCATTTAAGGTGGAGGTGGCCACACCTTTCACTGTGAAGGTGGGAACCACACCGCCCTTCAGTTCCAATGTTGTATCTTGGGATTATGTGGCCAAGGCTAGAAGAAAAGAAAGGTCGAAGATGGAAGAATATGGTGCTGCACAAGGAATGACTAGAACATGAAGAGTTTATACACCTGAACATTTGGGGGAAGCCAGTAAGCAAGCTTCCAGAAACCGCCCGTTATTGAGACTGGTCCAGATGACCTCTGGAGGAAGGTACATGTAAGGGAGTACTCTGTCGTTGATCATCTAAACAAGACTGTCGCCCAAATATCTATCATGTCGTTGCTGCAAAATTCTGAGGCACACAAGAATGCTCTGATGAAGGTATTAAATGAAGCATATGTGCCCAACAACATCACTAGCAGAGAAATGGCCAATATGGTGGGGCAAGTGCTAGAAAGCCACAAGATCACCTTCTATGAGGACGAGCTGTCACCCGAAGGGTTAAGTCACAACAGGGCACTGCACATCATGGTGCAATGCGAAGATAAGTTTATCGCCAGAGTTTTGATAGATGGAGGATCTAGCCTCAACATTTTCCCGTTGACAACTCTGAAGAGGTTGGGAAAGGGTTTACACGAGATACGAGTAGGGACTATGAATGTGAAAGCGTTCGACGGGGCTCAAAGGGATACAATTGGAGAAACTAATCTCTGCCTGCAGATGGGTCCCACTTGGTTTGATGTTGAGTTTCATGTGCTGGACATATCAGCCTCCTATAATCTAATGTTGGGATGACCTTGGATACATGCTGTTGGGGCTGTAGCATCTACTTTGCACCAGGCCGTGAAATTTGAGTGGAATCATCAAGAAGTAATCATCCATGGAGATGAGAGTAACCTTATTTACACCAGTCAGACTGTCCCGGTGGTTGAAAACAGAAGGAGGTTAGGTGGAGAAACTTACCACCGCATCGAGCGTGTTAATACAATCGAAAAGGACAAGTGGTAGAGTAGCAAGATAGAAAGCATATTGGCATGGAAAGGGTATGAACCTGGTAACGGGCTTGGTAAAAATCTTCAAGGTATCTCCAAATCAGTACAGCTGAAGCACCATGGTACAACCTTTGGGGCTGGGGTATCAATAAACCTGGCAGGAATACAATGATTGGTCACCACCATGGCGTGGTCCATACTACCCTCTTGAACATCCCATAGCGCACTTAAGCCAGACTTTCCATCAGGCCGGTGTTATATGGGGGTTAGAGGAAGAAGAAGCATTGAGGAATTTTTTCTTGGAAGATGATGATATGGACTGCTGTGTGATCGTCGAGGAGAAGAAGGAGGAAGGCCCTACCATCCAAGTTGTGGAGAGAGGAGCATTCCTCAAGAACTGTGCTTTTATACCGTCAAGGGCCCGACGAGTCCCGCGGTAGCAAGGCTGAATAACATTATTTACCTTTTCTGAAAATGATTTTCACTTTTGCATTTTTGTTTTTAAACAATATTTTCAATAATGTTATTTGAGCCATTGAAAAT
The DNA here is from genome assembly GCA_005239525.1 of Nicotiana knightiana. NCBI lineage: Eukaryota > Viridiplantae > Streptophyta > Magnoliopsida > Solanales > Solanaceae > Nicotiana > Nicotiana knightiana. The sequence goes on from ML433462.1 coordinate 112,495, forward strand.
CATTTTTTATAAAGCTTTAAATAGCTCGATGTTTTATTATTACTGCTTTTCTCTCATGTTTTTATCCCTACAACATTACTATTTCCTATCTTGATGAACCGACAACTGTGGCATGTAATGAGACAACGCAGCAAAAGGACAATGATTCAGAAGAGGAAGATGTAATACCTGAAGAGATTGTCAGAGAGATAGAGGATTTTGAGAACAAGTCCAAGTCCAACCTGGATGAAACTGAGATAGTCAACTTGGGAGATTCTGAAACCGTTAAGGAAACCGACATAAGCATCCATTTGTCACCGTCAGAGAAAGAGGAATACACTCGGTTCCTGAAAGAATATGAGGACATCTTTTCATGGTCATACGACGATATGACCGGGTTAATCACCTCCATTGTGGACCACAAGTTACCTACAAATCCAATGTGTCCGCCAGTGAAGTCAAAAACTCAGGAAATTCAAGCCAGACATAAGCCTGAAAATCAAGAAGGGTCAGACCAAGACAGTTCACGCCGGGGCAGCTGGTACTGAAATAGATCTTTCCACATCAAGATGAGGCCAAAGGGAAATTCTCTCCCAACGGGCAAGGTCCCTACATGGTTCATGGAGTACTGACAGGAGGAGAACTCATACTCGTAGAGATGGATGGGGAAATTTGGCCAAAGCCTATCAACTCAGATGCAATCAAAAGATATTATGTGTAAAATCATCTTATGCTTTTTTATATGATGTAATTTGAACTATGCTCGACATGATTCCCGTTTAAGAGGGAATGCGTAGGCATCCCTGTGTGTTCGATAAAAATTCAATAAAATTTCTATTTCCCCCACAATCAGAAACTGGGGCAGAATTTTGAGGAGGACCCTCAAAATACCAAATCAAATTCAGCCAACCGCAACATATGGAGCATCCAGCAGCCAAAAAAGTCATCTAGTTAACTGGGGCAGAATTTTGAGGAGGACCCTCAAAATTCTACAACAAAAGAAGTCGCGATGTCTCTGAATATGTCATGGTTACTGGTTCATATAACAAACTTCTAAACTATATACTACTATGTCTTTTGAAAATTTTGCACGTATGATTTTGGAAAGGGAACTCTGCTTTAGAAAATGCTACCCTAATAGTTTGGACAAGATCTTCAGACAGAATGGAGCAAGTCAAGCAGACGAAGGCATGAACCAACCTTCCCCCCAAAAACTCACAAATTTTTCTTTGGATGCAGGACTATATCATCACGACAAATGTCGTTGCAACAATAAAATTGCTATGCACGAAACACATTGTCAGATAAGAATACTTCACTCTTACTCTTCTCTTTGCATGAGACTAAGCTCTGTCTCCACCTTGCACGAGGCTAAGCCCTGCCTCCCACCTTGCATAAGGCTAAGAGTTGCCCTCCATTTGCATGGGACTAAGAACTGTCCCGAATCCCGCACGAGGCTAAGCCCCCTGCCTCCCACTTGCATAAGGCTAAGCATTGCCCTCTATTTTCATGGGACTAAGCACTGTCCCGAATCCTGCACGAGGCTAAGCCCTGCCTCCCTATTTGCATAAGGCCAAGCATTGCCTTCTCTTTTCATGGGACTAAGCATTGTCCTGAATTTTGCATAAGGCTGAGCATTGCCTTTTCCTTGCATGGGACTAAGCACTGTCCCGAATCTTGCACGAGGCTAAGCCCTGCCTCTCTACTTGCATAAGTCTAAGCATTGCCTTCTCTTTGCATGGGACTAAGCACTGTCCCGAATTTTGCATGAGACTAAGCTCTGTCTCCACACCTGCATGAGGCTAAGCCCTACCTCTCTATTTGCATAAGGCTAAGAATTGCCTTATCCTTGCATGGGACCAAGCACTGTCCCAAAACTTGCACGAGGCTAAGCCCTGCCTCGCTATTTGCATAAGGCTAAGCACGACCTTCCCTTTGCATGGGACTAATCACTGTCCCGAATCCCGCACGAGATTAAACACTGTCTCTCTTGCATTATTCTCTTCTCTCGGGCTAAGCTCTTCCCTCAACTTCATACAAGACTAAGCCTTGTCTTGTTTCTTCTAGCATCATGTCTTTACACCTCATGGGCTGAAATATATCCAACTTGTCCAAAGGCGTCATAGTCCGAAGGCACCATCCTCATAGCCGGAAGACACCATGCCATGGCCTGAGGATCTCTCAAACTTGCACATCATTATTCAAAGGTATCATGGTTCGGAGGCACCATTCTCATGGAGCGAGAAAATCATTTCATGGCCTGCGAATCCCTTATCGCACAACTCGTGGCCGGGGACATCATGGTCTAAGGACTTCATCCTCAACCGTCCAAGGACAATTTTCATGATCTGAAGGGAATTTGCATCATGTCTAAATTCACGCAAATTTATACATATATGCTTGCAGTACATCTTCTGATTTGCAGGTGACCCGATGAGTAACCATTATTCTAACAGGAGCAATCCCGCTCTAGTTCCTTCATACCATTTCAAACCTGACCACTCACCATAACCGTTTCACCTATTCGAAACCTTGTATCCGTCCTTGTGATAACTTCCTCGGTTTATTCCGTCGATGAATGCAGAACTACACACGACATGATTCTTGTAAGAAGGGATCTACTAGACACGGCTCCGAGACATCCTAAGACACTTTAAAACCTTAGGCTCTGATATCAAGTTTGTCATGCCCCAAATATGAAGGACGCGACCGCGCTCAAACGAGTGAACTTGCCGAGCAAGCCTGCTAGACACAATCTACCCAACTCACTTGCGATCAAGAGGAAACATGATTTCGTTAATTATCCCATGGGGAAAACTACAAGTGCGCTACTAAGACGATTCATTAAGTACATCGTTGATAAGTTTTAAAGCACATGTTCGTTACAATTTGTGAAACAAAAATCCAAGGCATAGATACAGTTCACAAACTTTCCCCAAAACCCATACACGACCCATATCAATGTCTACAGAGCCTTTTAACGTTACAAAAGATGACTGTGATAAACGCCAACGACAATGCCCCAGCTATACCTTAACGTGTAAACATAAAAACAAAAGAAGTACTTCAACGTCCCCCGAAAGAGTAGGGGTTCACCAATGTCACCGAGGAAGAGGAAGCACAGCTAGCTACGACCAGTACTGTCTGCTGTGGGATCACCTACATCCATTCAAAGATGTAGCGCCCCCGACAAATGGGGCGTTAGTACCATCGAATAATACTAGTATGTATAATTAAGCACTTTCTTCTTAGAAAGGAAAAAACAACAAAATGCAAGGAAAGTAAATAAGTAATCAATGAAAGCATAGGCAGCACCTCATTCATCAAGCAAGGAACCACTTAATCCATCAAGAGAAATCAATATGAATTTAGCTTGGCCAACACTAGCATAAACATATCATTATTTGCACCACCACCGTACTGGTATACGGAGTCCGATCACTACCCGATCGACTAGGTCGTCTCCCCTGGAGACATGTTTCCACAACACAAATTTCTGTTTCAATTCCAATTCAGCTCATAGCACAACACCACCATGTGTGCGGCATGGTTTCTTATCACAGCCCGATCGGCTAGGCCGCCTTACTCAAGACGTCCAAATTTTATCATTCGATCTCATTTCTCATTTCTCATTTCACGCTCATGTTACAATTCCGGAACTGCTAGTGGCCCCAATTGTTATTTCATACTCCGCGCTTGGCCCCATTTCATAATTTAGGTCCTTTTCGCATTTTACACATCGATACCACTATCATCAACAAGTAACTCAATTCACGCACGTCAAGTACACATACGAGAAAACACGAATAATGGGCATATAGAGTCTTTCACATTCTTCGGCAATTTAACACATTTTCTCATAATGCAAATACTTTACCAAATAACAAGACAACATCAAGGGAGCCGTGGAATGCATCTAACAAATAAGGTCTTATCACACGAATACGTTTGAAACATTATTTCTTTTATCACTCAAGGTTAACACTTACACCAATTGTGAGAGAGCCTCGTGGAGGTTCTATTTTCAAGAAGAATGGGTTTTAGCCGTACATACCTGGATTGGGCTTCTTCTAGTCTCTACAATTGTCTAAAGTTCCTAGCAACCTCGATCTATTTCACCAATATGACAAATGGGACCAAAATTAGGAAATTAACCCATAATTCTAGTTCACCTGAGCATTTTATGTTCATTAAGGGGTTTTTATGGTCTTTCTGTGGAAATATTACACCAGCCCATTCCCCATTCTTAGCCATTTTTAGCTTATATTGCTCCTACGCCCTTCACCATCCATGCATGAAAAATAATTAACCCCAAGTCCATGAACTATCTCATTAGTTACCCATCTCTTAGAAGAAGTTTCAAAATTATTGAGGTAAGTTTGGATTCTTACCTGTAATGTGAGAGCCTAATTGATAATCTCCAAGGACTTAGCCCCAATTGATGGATTTTAGGGTGATGTTTACCTTCTCCCTCTTAGAACTACCTCCCTCACTCTAAATCATCAAATTGTTTTGCTAAAAAATGACCCATTGTGTTTATTTAACGAAGTTGGGTCGGGTTATAAAGATAGAAGAATGGATAGTCCAAAATTCCGGGTCGGGCTACAGACCTGGCGTCGCCAGCCTAAAGCCTGGTCCAACTAGCTTTCACCTGGCCTCTCCAGCCTAAAGCCTGGTCCACCCTAGCTTTAGCCTGGCCTCGCCAGCCTAAGGCCTGGTCCAACATGGCTTTATCCTGGCTAAATCCTGGTCTAGCCGTGACGAAAAATTTCAACTCCCCAGCGCATTGTTTAACCCGATATTCCGAAAACAGATAAATATAATCTTGAATTCACAAAGTACCGGGTTTCTAGGTAAAATTTACGGGGCCTTACATCCTCCCCCACTTAAGATCATTCGTCCTCGAATGAGGGTCAAGTTTTACTTAAGCTTTAACAACACATTTATGATTGAATAACACAACAACACACAAAACGACACTAATCGAGGCTTCATAAGGAACATATATCTAAAAAAGGAATATCTTGCCCTAGCGGAAACAACTGATACAAAATTTATGGTAAACAACTTCATAGAATTACTACATGGCTATTCAAACAAATGTGGGTACTTCTTTTTCATTTCATCCTCTGCCTCCCAAGTAGCCTCCTCAACTTGTTGATTTTTCCACAATACTTTCACGGAGGCGATCTCTTTGTTTCTCATTTTCCGAACTTGCCTATTAAGAATGGAAACGGGAAGCTCTTCATACGACAATTCCTCATTAACCTCAATGGTCTCTACTAGTACAATAGCTGATAGATCTCCCACTACTTTCTTCAACAGAGACACATGGAATACCGGGTGTACCAACGATATTTTGGGTGGTAGCTCAAGCTTGTACGCTACTTGACCGATCCTTTGAATGATCCTATATGGCCCGACATACCTCAGACTTAATTTCCCTTTCTTTCCAAACCGCATAATACCCTTCATGGGGGAAACCTTCAAGAATACTCAATCATCTTCTTTGAACACCAAATCCCTACGCGAATATCCGCATAAGATTTTTGGCGACTCTGAGCCGTTTTCAGCCGCTCCTTAATGACCTTAACCTTTTCCATAGCCTGATGCACAAGGTATGCCCTATCAGTTCAGCTTCCCTGACCTCGAACCACCCAATGGGGGATCTACATCTCCTACCATACAATGACTCAAATGGTGCCATCTGTATACTAGCATGGAAGCTGTTATTATAAGCAAACTCGATGAATGGCAAATGGTCTTTCCAGCTATCTTTGAAATCAAGAACACAAGCACACAACATGTCCTCAAGTGTCTGAATAGTCCGCTCTGCCTGACCGTCACTCTGCGGATGGAAAGCCATGCTAAGATTCACCTGCGTACCCAAACCTTGCTGAAATTTTTTCCAGAAATTAGCTGTGAACTAGGCCCCTCGATCAGAAATGATGAAAACTGGAGTGCCATGGAGCCTGGCTTTTTCCTTGATATACAGTTGGGCATAATGCTATGCGGTGTCGGTGGCTTTAACTGGTAGGAAATGTGCTGATTTCATGAGTTGATCCACGATCGACCAAATTAAATCAAACTTGCGCGGAGTGCGTGGTAAGCCAACCACAAAATCCATATTGATCATTTCTCATTTCCACATCGGAATTTCTATGCTTTGTGCCAATCCACCAAGACACTGATGTTCGGCCTTCACCTGTTAACAATTGGAACACCTTGCCACAAAGTCCGCTACGCTCTTCTTCATGTCACTCCACCAGTAGACTTATTTGAGATCATGATACATCTTTGTAGACCCTGGATGCACGGAATACCTAGAAGTATGAGCCTCTGCCATGATTCTTTCCCGAATACCATCCACGTTTGGGACACATAGTCGCCCTTGGTATCGCAATGTACCATCATCCATATAAATAGAAAAAGCTGAGGTCTTGTGTCTTTGGATCCCCTACTTCAGTTGTACTAACAATGGATCATCATATTGCTTTTCGTTGACTTCTGCCACAAGTGACGATTCTGCCCTATTCTGCACAATTACTCCTCTCTCAATAGAGTTCGCAAGAAGAACCCCCAAACTAGCTAACTGGTGAACCTTCCGGGCCAACGACCTTTGACAAGCCTCAAAATGAGCGAAACTACCTATGGATTTCCGACTGAGAGCATCCGCCACTACATTAGCCTTCTCTGGATGATATAAAATATCAATGTCGTAGTCCTTGAGCAACTCAAGCCACCTTCTCTATCTCAGATTCAACTCCTTCTGTTTGAAAATGTACTGAAGGCTCTTGTGGTCCGTGAATACATCCACGTGGACCCCATACAAATAATGCCGCCAAATCTTTAGTGCAAAAACCACCGCTGCAAGCTCTAAGTCATGGGTTGGATAGTTCTTTTCATGATACTTAAGTTTCCTTGAAGCATAGGCTATAACCTTACCATGTTGCATCGATACACACCCAAGACCGATCTTTGAAGCATCTCAATATACCACAAAACCTTCTGTACCCTCCAGCAGGGTCAACACTGGCGCCGTTGTTAATCTTAAATTCAATTCCTGGAAGCTCTTCTCACAAGCATCAGACTATTGGAACTTGATCGCCTTCTGCGTCAATTTAGTCAATGGGGCAGCAAGGGTAGAAAACCCCTCCACAAATCTCCTATAATACCCGGCCAAACCCAAGAAACTGTGAATCTCTGTCGGAGTGGTAGTCCTAGGCCAATCCTTTACCGCTGTAATCTTTTGAGGATCAACCTTAATTCTTTCTCGACGACATGTCCCAGAAATGTAACAGATTCAAGCCAAAATTCACATTTTGAGAAATTCGCATACAACTGGTGCTGATGAAGAGTCTGGAGAACAACCTTGAGGTGGCCAGCGTGATCCTATAGGCTCCGAGAATACACAAGAATATCGTCAATGAATAATATCACAAAGGAGTCGAGGAAAGGCTTGAATACTCGATTCATAAGATCCATGAAAGCTGTCAGGGCATTTGTTAGCCCGGAAGACATTACCAGGAACTCAAAGTGCCCATACCGGGTTCTGAAAGTTGTTTTCGGAATATCCTGCTCCCTTATCTTCAATTGATGGTACCCGGACCGCAAATCAATTTTGGAGAAGAACTTAGCACCTTGCAATTGATCAAACAAATCATCTATCCTTGGCAATGGGTATTTATGTTTGATTATAACTTTGTTGAGTTGCCGATAGTCAATACACATTCGTAGCGATCCATCTTTCTTTCTGAGAAAGAGGACTGTGCGCCCCAAGGCGACACACTCGGTTGGATAAAACCCTTCTCTAACAAATCCTTCAGTTGTTCCTTTAGCTCTTTTAATTCCGCCGGCGCCATTCTCTAAGGTGGAATGAATATAGGTTGCGTGTCTGGAATCACATCAATCCCAAAATCAATCTCCCTGTCTGGAGGAATTCCAGGGAGTTAATCCGGAAAGACATCAGGAAATTCATTTACAATAGGCATGGATTCAAGAGTAGGCACTTCGACATTGGTGTCCGTAACTCAGACCAAATGATAAATACATCCCTTTTTGATCATATTCGTGGCCTTAAGGTAAGAAATGAACCTATCTTTCGGCACAACATCATTCCCCTTCCATTCAATAACTGGCTCGTTAGGAAACTCAAGCCTCATAGTTCTGGTTCGGCAATCAAGCTTGGCAAAACATTAATAAAGCCAATCCATCCCCATTATTACATCAAAATCAACCATCCCTAATTCAACAAGATCGGCCATGGTATCCCGACCATGCACCGTGACAACATAATCTATATAGACCCGCACAACCATGATAGACTCGCCAACTGGAGTAGATACAGAGAACGGCTCATGGAGCTGTTCCGGCTCTATCCCAAAACTCATAGCAACATAAGGAGTAACGTAGGACAAGGAAGATCCAGGATCATTAAAAGCATATACAACATGGGATTGGACAGTCAATATACCTGTGGCGACATCTGGAGAAGCCTTTGCACTCTGACGACCACTCATAGCATAAAACCGGCTAGGTCCTCCCAAACTCTATGCACCACCCCTTGTTACACCACGCCCTGCGGGTGCTGGAATACCTCGGGCCTGAGAGGGTGTTGAGGATGCAGTAGCTACTGGACTGGATGGCTGAAGTTTGCCCCTACCCGTGCCCTGACGGGATACACGACAATGCTTCTAGAGATGGCCCCTCATCCCGCATCCGTAGCATATGGGCAAGTTCATGAAGCAAATCCCTGAGTGCATTTTTCCGCACTTGGAGCATGGGGGCCTCTGCTGCTGCTGAGATCTCCCTCCTGACCGACCCTGCTGATGGGGTCCCCTGCTGCCCTGACTGGGTCTGAAACGACTCCACTGCTGCCGTTGGATGGTCCCTGATGGCGGTGCATTGACTGAGGACTGTGCAACATACTGGGATGGCCCTAATGATCCTCCTATGAAAGCTGATCTCCTATCACTAGACGACTCCCCAAAGTTACCCGTTGACCGGGCCTTGCTGCTACCCTCTCGATCCATCACGTCTCTCAATTTACGGTTTCTTTGGCTTGAGTAAAAGCCACCATCTTCCCATAATTCATATCAGAATTCAAGGCAGTTGTGAAAGCCTCATTAATAGTCAAAGGGTTAAGACCCTGAACAAACCGGCGAACCCTGGCCTCCATAGTGGGAAACATGTGAACAACATACTTGGACAGGCGTGCAAACTCCATGTGATATCCCCACACACTCTTGTTATCTTGACTTAGGTTCTCAAACTCCGCTATTCGGTTTGCCCTTGTCTCGGCAGGTAGGAAATGACCCACAAAGGCATCAACAAACTCATCCCACCTTGCCGAAGGACTCCCCTACTCACGGGAGTCTTTCCACAACTCGAACCATGAATAGGCCACCCCTTTCAGACGGTAGGCAGCCAAATCCATCCCTCTGTATCGGTTGCACGCATAACTCTGAGAGTCTTGTGCATCTCATCAATAAAGTCTTGGGGATCCTCCTCAGGATTTTCACCCCTGAACACCAGAGGGTCTAACTGAAGGAATCTGTTCACCCTAGAACCAGTAGTATCCTCTTGCTGGCTAGCAGAGTTGGGTGTCACATTTGATCTTTGGGCCTGGGAAGCCACTATCTGAGTCAACATCTGTATGGCTCCCCTAAGGTCCTCATTGGTAACACTAGGACCACCGGATGGGACTGGAGGTGGAACCGGATTATCAGCGGGAGAGATTTTTGCACCCTCGGCAGTTGTAAGAGCTGGAGCAGTCTGCTCCGGTATGGAAGAATCAGGTAGAGTGATAGGCGGGAAATTTTCCTCTCCCACACCATCAAGTGGAGGATCAACAACCAATCCTGGGGTGGCATTGGCCTCCTGGCCAACTCTCGCTTTCTTCTTTGGTGCCATCAACTGAAAATTAGGATAATGTACGAGTTAGAGGATAACAACCTCACATTCCGATCTATCGCACTATATAGAACAACAATGAAGGGTATGATTCCTAGCTCCCAAAATGTAAAAATGGCCGAAACCCCTCGAAATAGAGTTCTTATAATCTGCCCAGGCGTCCCTCTTTTGCGAACGTGGAAAATTCATCGCGTCCGCGATGAACAAAAGTATCCTGCCACCAAAACACTCTATGCGTTCGTGGTGCACCCCACGCGAACGCGATGATTACAGATGCCCCAGCTTCGTGAACGCGACTTACCTTTCGCGATCACATTGAAGAATCCTCCAATTCCTAGATGAAGCCTCAACACTACGCGAACCCATAACCCTGCACGCAGACGCGAAGAACACCACATCAACCCACCGCGAACGCGACCAAGGAAGCGTGAACGCGAAGAACAAACCACTGCACTGACCAAAACACTCATCGCGAGCGCATTGCTCCATCCGCGATCGCGAAGCACTGCTGAAACTCCAGAAAACGAAAAATAACAACATGGCCCAAAATAGTCTGAAACCTGTCTGAAACTCACCCGAGCCCCTCGGAACCCCGTCCAAACATACCAACAAGTTCCATAAAGCAACACGAACCTATTTGAGGCCTCAAAACACACATAAAAATATCAAAGCGACGAGTCAGACCTCAAATCGAAATCTATGAACTTTGAACTTCAAATTTCCAAAACTCGCGCCGAAACATATCAAATCATCCTGAAATGAAACCAAAATTTGCACACAAGTCCCAAATGACATGAAAAAGCTATTCAAATTCCCGGAACCACAATCCGAATCTGATATCCTCAAAGTCAACTTCCGTTCAAACTTATGAACTTTCTAAACCTTCAAATTTCCAATTTTTGCCAACCTGTGCCAAAACCTTCTGGAAACATCCAAATGCAAATCCGGGCATACGCTCGAGTCCAAAATCACCATCCAGACCTAACGGAACCATCAAAACTCCGTTCCGGGGTCAAATTCATAAAAGGTCAAACTTGGTCAACTCTTTCAACTTAAAGCTTCAACAATGAAATTCATTCTTCCGAACCGACTCTGAATAACCTGAAAACCAAAATTGGCGATGCGCATAAGTCATAATGCATCATACGGAGCTACTCATGCCCGCAAACTACCGAGCGAAGTGCAAATGCTCAAAACAACCGATCGAGTCGTTACACTTTCCCTCCTCTTTCTTCCCTCCATTTTTCATTCACCAATCTTTAATCCCAACAGGAGACACTTAATAAGACCTATTAGAACCTATCAAGCTAGGGTTCAAAGTATAAACTAAAGTAATTATCAATCTCGTCCGAGTTTTGTGCCCTTCTCATTTAGTTGGTAACTCCAAGTTCCATAAATATTGTTTCAATAAGATTGTTCATTTTCATTATTTTCATGGTTAATCAAACAAAGTAAATAATAAAAGACATATATAGATTAAACTTGCATTTCATGTGAAGAAACAAAAAGAATTAGGAAAACTATATAGAAATCAAGATAAAAATATATAAGTCACATTCTTCACATGCTATTTATAAATTCCTCAAATTAAATTCATAAGTTAATTCAAGATGCGTCTAAATTGATTCGTGTATGTGTATCAATTTTTTAATTTCTAATAAAAATTACACCCTAATATAATATTTTAACTAAAATCCCAATTTTAAAAAAATAATGCACGGCTTTTAAGTTGCAATCCTGGAATGCGATTTATAAGGCGCAATGTCCAAATGCTATCTATAAATCGAAATAGTAGAATGCGAATATAATTCTCAATCACTAAATACTATTTATAAGCCGAGATCATCAAATGAGATTCATAAATTTCAATCTCATTTGCAATTTGTAATTCAAGACACATATAAATTGATTTAATGCATCCATGCCATACATTTTTAAAAGCTATGATAGAAATATACATTAATATAATTTTTTTACCAAAAATCCCACATTAAAAAAAAACGTGCGCATAAGTGTATGACTATTGAACGATTACTACCTTGTGAATTATTTTAATGTCAGTTTCCTTTTCTTCTTCTTTCTTTTAATCGTTTTCTTTTCTTTCTTTCGTTTTCTTTTCTTTCTTTCTTTGTGTTTTTCTTTTCCTTAATGTAGGAGTGAAGACTTAAATTGTAAAAAAAAAAAAAAAAGAAGCTATAAGACATGAGAATTGAACCTAAGATAAAAGTTTGTAGCAATATAAATTAGTCATACAACCATTTCATTTGCATGTCTTAAATTGATAAAATTTAAGATATTGCTAATCGTTAATTTCTTAAACATGTTGCTTCCTTTTATTTTCTATTTAAGTATGAAAAACTTTTCCGTATTTTTTCTATTTTCTCAAATGTGATTCATAAGTCGCATTCTTCACATGCTATTTATAAATTCCCCAAATGAAAGCTATAATTTAATTCAAGACGCATCTAAATTGATTTAATATATGTGTATTATTATTTTTAATTCTAATAAAAATTACACACTAATATAATTTTTCAACTAAAAATCCCAAGTTAAAAAAGTAAGTTGCAATCCTTGAATGCGATTTATAAATAGCAATCCATGAACGCAATTTATAAGTCGCAATAATTCTTATTCTCAATCGTCAAATGTGATTTCTAAGTCGCGATTTGCAATCTCATTTGCAATTTATAATGCAAGATACATGTAAATTGACTAAATGCATCCATATCCTATATTTTTAAAAGTTCTAATAAAAAAATATATTAATATAATTTTTCTACCAAAAAACTCACGTTAAAGAAAAATTCGCGCACAAGTGTATGACTATTGAACGACTACTACCTTGTGAATACATTTAATGTTAGTTTTCTTTTCTTTTTTTTTTGCTTTTAATCGTTTTCTTTTCTTTCTTTGTGTTTTCCTTTTCTTAATGCGGGAGCAAAGACTTACATAGCAAAGAAAACCTGAAAGGTGTGGGAATTGAACCTAAGTTAAAAGTTCATAGCAATACAAATTAGTTACATGCAATTCAATGTGTATTACTATTGTAGACTTATCCTCAATATTTTCGTTATGTTGTTGGAGAATTATAAGTACTCTTTATGTTCCTGGGTACTAGTATGTATATGTTTTCATATTCATAATATTTATTACTTTTATGTTAGTATTCAAAGAAAGTTGTAAAAAATAAAATAAACTTTTAAACTTTGATGGATTGAATCGAAATAATTATTTAGACAAAAAAGAAAGAAAGAAAGATGATAATATTTAAAATAGTTATAAAAATATTGAAAATAAAATTGATTATTTTCTAATTGTTAATTTGCTTAAATATCTTGTGTCCTTTTATTTTCAACTAGCTTTAGTGTACGTGCGTTGCACGTGTGGTTAGTGTCAATCAGTAAAATATGTGTATATGAAGAACATGTAAATCAAGTTATCAAATGCTAAGTTTTAAAATGTCTACATTAAGTTAATTTTTAAAATAAGTAACTTTGTACAGAGAAAAGTATAGGGAGTTGTCATTTATTTGAACGAATACCAGAAAGAAAATTAATTATTGGTAACTAACTTAAAACATATTTTGTCTTCTAATGTTTCATTCTTATTGTTTTTAAGTTTGCATTTTTAACAGTATGACTCTTACTACTATATTATAATCTATTTTATTATAAATTTCGAAAAGAATGACTTGGAGTTTTCGCAAATCAGTTAAATCAAAGACTTTTTTGGTTAATTAGAATTGTTCTTAATGTTAACGAGATTTTTTTGTTGTTGATTCAAATATTAATAATAGCTCATCCCAAGTTTTAATTATTTAGTTGTAATTATAATTTTTATCCAATAAGAGTTTTATGTTCAATATAATAAAAAAACCGTTCAGGGTACGCGCATCACGCGTGTATCCTAACTCAATGAGTGTTTGAGTTATGAAATAAAAGTATAATTTCATGAAAATAGTCATTAATATTGACATTATACATATAACTAACTCAATTAAGAAAAAAAAATGGCTCATAGAAATCCTCAATCATCAGTTTATAATTCAACTTAAAATTTATGCCACTTTTTAATAAATAAAGTTAGCATGCTTCATTTTCAGTTTCAGTAGTACACATAGTCATTGAAAACATAAATAGTAGATAAAACTTCACCACATATAGAAAACAAGTAATAATCCATGAATTTCAGATGAACACAAAATCAAAGTGCCCTAAAATTGAGAAAATACATTCAAAAAGAATACTAAAGTAAGCTAGTAAAATACTGTAATGACTCGACCGGTCGTTTTTCTTCCTAGAACCCTGTAACCCTAAATAAGACTTTTCATACTTGCTTTTATTGATTTATGACTTGCGGGGATGATTGGTTCGGGATTTGGAAGAGTATGGATTGAAATTGGAACACTTGGTTCCTTAAGGTTGGCCTAAAAGGTCAAGTTTGACTTCGGTCAATATTTTGAGTAAACGACCTTAGAATCGGGATTTGAAGGTTCCAATAGGTTTGTATGATGATTTCGGACTTGGGCGTATGTTCAGAACGAGTTTTGGATGACCCGGGAGCGTTTCAGCGCAAAATAGCAAAATAAGATTCTTGAAGTTCTATAATTGAGGTTTGGAAAGTGTTTTGATGATATCGAGGTCCAAACGGAATTCTGAGACCGGAAATAGTTCTGTAATGTCATTTAATACTTGCACGCAAAATTTAGCGTCATTCTGAGTAGTATAAGTACGTTTCGCCGCGTTGCAAGTAAATTGAAGAACTTGAAGTTCATAAGTTTGAATCAATTGATTTTAGGGTGCGATTCTTAGTTTTAATGTTGTTTCCGGTGTTCCGAGAGTTTGATCAAGTCCATTTTATCATTCCAAACTTGTTGGTATATTCGGGCGGGGCCCCGGGGACCCCGAGCGTCGATCGGACGAGGCTCGAGCTTAGTTAAGAAAGTGTGAAGGAGCTGATGCTCCAGGCTTCTGTCAAAACCGCACCTGTGAGACTGCAGAAGCGGCTCATCAATCGCAGATGCGGCCCAAGGGGAGGAGCCAAGGTTCCGCATATGCGGATCCTCTTATGTAGAAGCGGAATCGCAGAAGCGGTCCCCAGACCGCAGATGCGGCCCGAGATAGCCCGGCCCAATTCCGCAGAAGCGGACCCTCTCTCGCAAAAGCGAAACCGCAGATGCAATCCCCTAACCACAGGTGCGGAAATTGCTGAAGGAGGTGCCTTCATTTAATACGGGAAATGTGTCCTTTTTGACACATTTCATTCATTTCTTAGGCGTTTTGGGAGCTTCCAAAGAGGGGATTTTAGCCAAGCATTTTGAGGTAAGTTATTTCTACATAGTGTTAGTTTATACATAGACTAGGGGTAGATTAACACATAAAGATTAGTGAAAATTATGGGTTTAGAGTAAAACCTAGGGTTTTGATAAAAATAGGATTTAACCACGAAATTAGTAATGGACTCTAGTAAAAATCATATATTATCGATCCTTAGGTTATGGGTAACAACTTCCCTTAAGAATTTTCAAAATCCGAGCAAGTGGGCCTGGGGGTTAATTTTAGGAACCTTGCCTTTGGGGTTGGATAATCACTTTAATAGCTAGAATATGAACTTGTAATCCTATAATGATTGATTTTTACGCTATTTGAATAGTTTCGGATTGTGCAGCTCCGGTTTGAGGGTTTGAGAGTATTCTTGAGTTGGAAGTAGGCTCGAAACGAGGTAAGTCTCCCTTCTAACCTTGTAAGAGGGAATTGTCTCCATAGGTGAAGTAATTAAATTTGTGCTACAAATTGTCGGGGGCTACGTACGCATGAGGTTACAAGCGTGCGTACGTGGCGACTATTCTTGTTATGTCCGGGTAGTTTAGGTTTACATCATGCTTTGTGGATACTGCTTATTTCTTTCTTGCGTTAATTGTATTGGTTGGAATTTATTTCAAGATCTTAAGAATGTGAAAGCTTCAAGTAAATTATTATTTTAAAAGAAATTGAGAAAAAATATATTATGTTTATGTGTGGCCGTTTCACAATTATATTCCGCGAGCGGAGTGTTTTCTTCCAATACTCTCACGGGAGCCGGTTGTTCGCCTCGGCAGGTTAATAGATGCATCTATGGTTCGCGTCGTTCGACCCTTCGGCAATGCACATTTATTATTTGTTGGATCGGGACGTACTTCCTTAACATTATATGTGCATGTTATCTGCTTGGCAGTTTCCCGTGAATTTTAGACTGTTTAAATGTCCTGGGATATAAATTTTCAACAGGAATGATAGAAATTGAAACATTAATGCAATTGTGGGAAGACTTGTCATTTCTTGTCATTATTTTCCATTTATCCTTGATATTCATTCTTAGCCTTATATTTGAATAAATTGTTTGGCCCTAGTAAGTGTCAAGTCGACCCCTTATCACTACTTCTTCGAGATTAGATTGGGTACTTACTGGGTACATAATGTTTATGTACTCATTCTATACTTCTGTACTTAATTGTATAGGTTCTTAGGCATGTGCATCTGGTTACAAATGTCACGACCCAAACCGAAGGGCCACGACGGGCACCCGGTAGCTTACTCAACCGAGTACCAACATAACATATCTTTCTTATCGTACTATCATGGGTAAATGGGCAGAAAGGGTCGTCATGAGATAACCAGAATAAAATATAAGTGCATACTAAAAATAGGATGACCCATCATTATATAGAAACTTATAAATGTGACATACGGGCCTTTAAGGCTGACATAATCATTTGTAAACTCAAAACATAGGCTGACAAGGCCATAAAATTATCCATATACGTGACACCTATCTATAAGCCTCTAAGACTACATAAATGTCATATAGGTCGGGACAGGGCCTCGCCATACCAGTCAATATATGTCCCAATTATACTGACCAAATAGGCAACTCCGGAGCAAGAGGAGTGCAACAACACCTTTTGCTGAGCTGATAGCCTACTAGGAGGATTCTCAACCTGTCTATCGGGACATGCGGGCATGAAACGCAGCGTCCCCAGGAAAAAGGGATGTCAGTACGAATAAAGTATTGAGTATGTAAGACAGAAAAGCATAAGTGACATGAAATGCGTGATACATATATATACATAATCTTTTAAAAACATCCGCCTCTGTGGGCATCATCATCATTATATCGTACTCGGACTCAAAGAGGACTCGGTAAAACATATTCGGTCATCATAAGGCTCGGTAGAATCGTACCCGTTCACGTGGAGCTCGGTAAACCCAACTGATCAGTGGTTGCACAATAGGTGCCGTACCCGGCCGACTATAGCGCGACTCGGTAGAGTAAAATAAATACTATATATAATGCATGCTGGGCTCATGGAATAACGCTCTAAACCTTTCAGAGTGACGTAAGGTGGTTTCACCTTCGATTAACATTATGGACATCATACCATCAATATGAATTTTACTAGGACTCAAGGATCATACATACTTTCTTAGAATAACTTTGTAAGGAAAGAACAACATGGACAACCTTAGTTGCTAGGAGTAGATTCATTATGAAATAGCGTATCATTTACGTTTGTTTCACTTTAGATCATGCCAAAAGAATGAAGTAAGAACCTTAACATACCTTTGCAATCTTGTATCCAGCCGTTAACCAAGCTCAATATGATCTTCTTACGTCTACAATGAGTAACCCAATTTCGTCGTCATCATATAAGCATTGTAACTCTCATATTTCAAAACCAGTATTCTACAAGAAAATGGACAGCACCTCCCATGTTTTAATTACATCCCATATGCTACCAAAATTCACCAAACAGCCCAAACAATAACAATATAATTCACAATAAGCTCTCCGATTAGTTAAACGATTATTTTGAGCAGCAAACTTGATCGGAATACGTATAGGCCATATCACCCCTTATAGACTTCTTACATTAACTTAACAAAATCATTAATATGATAATGAAGTAATTCATCAATGATTCCATCCTTATACCATATATTTATAACAAAGGAAACAATCCACAACTCCAACTTTCTTCAATTAGCAACTTTATTGACTAGTTCATGTCTAGTCCAACCATTTAACTTAATCAATATCAATATAACCTTAAGAACCTGCAAGAGAACAATATACATACCTCCTACAGTAGCTTCAAGTTTAAATTCAAGTTATATTTAGCTTACAACAACCCTCAATGACAATACAACACCATAGAAGTGACTTAAGCTAATCCAAGGATTATCTTATAGTTTATTATCCTAACAACTTAACCAACATACAAGCAAGATTAAGCACAATTAATAGGATTTTATACTCACCCTATACAGTATCAATCACTTGAAATTTTGGCCAAACACAACCCACAATTTCCTCAATGACACCACAACACTATAGGTGTTGTGTTCTCTTCTTGAACCAACTTTTGGTGTTCAAGTTGGAGTGTAAACACTTGTAGTCACCTTGTAAATCTAATATGTATGAAGGAGGGACTGATTATTACCTTAATAAACAAGAACCAGACGAGAACTAAGGTTACTTCACTTTGAAGAACCCTCCAAAACATCCACAAGATGAAGAACTACAATCTAGCAAGCACCACGGGGTTTCTATCGTTGGATTCATGGTTTTATCTTAAGTTTTCGTCCTAGAATCATGGAGGAACCATTGTAGAGCATTTAGGAGGGTTTTAGGAATTGTTTTTGACGATAAAAATGAGTGAAAACGATTTAAAATTGACTTAAATACAAGCTGGAGTTTATACCGACTTTGTGGGTCCTATGGAAACTGCTTTGCGCGGTCTCGCGGAAATACGAATATCTTTCTACTATGATGTCGTATCGATGAACGGTTAAATTAGTTAGAAACTAGACTTGTATATATTTAATTTGGTAGGTATATAATCCAATAATTATAAGTATATTAGGAGAAAATATCAGTTAAATTTGACCTAATTTTCAGCACATTATGAATGTAACTTGTGAAGACCTTTGCCAAATTTTGTTCCACAACTTGCTCTACTTCAAAACGTATCACACGTCTATCATACGACAAAAAAAATTCATAGCATAACCTCCTTATCATGTAATGAACCATAGTCTTACCCTAAATTCCATGTTATAACATTCCAAGCTTGTCGACTTTCGACGAAACTTATTTTCTTCAATTGGTTTAGATTCTAAGATTTCCAACCCTCTTGGTACTTGTTATTCATGATCTTAAATATTTGTAACCTCCAAGGTAACATGATTAACTTACTTTATGTACTTTCAAAGACGATCTCCTTTTTGATCTTAAATCAATTGACTTACGACGTACTCTCACGTAGGAAAATATAGGGTGTAACATCATTCCCCTCTTTGGAACATTCGTCCTCGAATGTTGAATGGTGCACTTATCCGTGTGTTAAATAATAGCTTTTACGAATACTTTAATATTGTCTTTTCCATATAGTGAGTTGTTCGGTGAGTAAATCCAAAGGCTAGGGCATTCCCCCCTTTAGGAATCTTTCTCACACCATGACTTCTGGTCGAAATTATTCCAATATCGTAACTATTTCTACCTTATTTCATGCAACATGTACAATTCTGACCTTGTATGTGCGCCTATGCGACTCTTTTCTCCTTTTTCCTCCAGCTTTTAGCCAATATCTAGGCCTCTCTTTGGGAATATATACAGAACTCAAAAAGCTACCCCTCTGGGCATCTATAGGTGTACTGAAGTTTTTCACTCAGTACTTTGTCGAACTTACAACTATTGATATATCTTGTTTCATAGCCTCAGTTATCTGCTTATGGATTTACCACAACTAGGTAGGTCATACCATACTATAACTCTTACTTCGATTTATTATTATCAGACCTGCCACCCAACTTTAGGTTACTCTCTCACCTCTTATCCTATATGTATAAATTTAAGCCATTTAATGCTTCCTTATTACTATTCATCTTAATAATGACAGCCTAATCTCATCTCATATTTGTAACTTTCATCCATCTATTGTTGATTCACCTTAATGTTGATCTATAATCTACCACTGATAACTATAAACCTCTTATGCAATATATCGTCACTAGGGCTCACGTTGCATCGGGAAACATTTGAAGTGATCTTCTTGATCCACCTAGGGACGTGTAACGACCTGGAAAGCAAATTCTCATTTCGGAAGCCTTAAGTTGGAGAAATTGACTAAGATTAAGATTCTGAGTAAACGACCTCGGAATCAGGATCTGAAGCTTCCAGCAGGTTTGTATGATGATTTCAGACTTGGGCGTATGTCCGGATCAGGTTTTGGATAACCCGGGAGCGTTTCAGCGTATATGGTGGAAGTTAGTATTTTAGAAGGACTTCATAAATTTGGGTTGGAAAGCATTTCAGAGTTATTGTTGTCCGTTTGGGATTCCGAGTCTGGGAATAGCTTTTTATGGTGATTCTGGAGTTAGGAGCGCGATCGGAAGTGAATTCGGATGTCCATAGGTCATTTTGAAGTCATTTGGCTAAAGATAGGAATTTGAAGGTTTTTGAGAAATCCGATGGTAAGTGGAAATTTTGATATCGGGGTCGGAATGCGATTCCGAAAGTTGGAGAAAGTCCATAATGTCGAAAGTGACTTGTGTGCAAAATTTGGGGTCATTCGGACGTGATTTGATATGTTTCGATATCGGATGTAGAAGTTGGAAATTTCAAGTTCATAAAGTTTGAATTTTAGTGTGATTCGTGATTTGGGCGTTGTTTGATGTGATTTGAAGCCTCGAGCAAGTTCGTGGGATGTTATGGGACTGAGTCATGTGATTGGACGGGGACCCAGGGGCATCGCGTGTGTTTCGGGGTGGTTTCGGGCCATTTTTGGGTGATTTGCTGCTGCTGTTTGCTGGTGCATGTGGTGTGAAATGCGATCGCGGTCCTTGTTGTGCGATCGCGAAGAAGGAAAATTTGAAGGTTGTATTTTTGGTTTGTGCGATCGCAATAAGGTGTGTGTGATCGCACAGTGCAGCTGGGGGCTACCGGGTTGGCCTGTGCGAACGCAAGGGGGAAGCTGCGATCGAGAAGGAGGAAATTTGGAGGGAGCTGGGAATGTCTTGCGTAGGTTGGCTTGCGCGATCGCGGTTGAAGGAGTATGATCGCATAGAAGGTTTGTCTGGGCAGTGAAGTATTTTAAACGAGATTTTGACCATTTCTTCATTCTTTCACTTGGTGTGGGTGATTTTTGGAGAGCTTCAAGAGGGGAATTTCGTCATCTATGTCAAGATACGTTATTTCTACTCATTCCAAGTTAAATACAAGGTTTATGCATGGATTTGAACATGAAAAATTGTGGAAAAATTGGGATTTTGAAGAAAACCTAGAAATTTGGTAATTTGGATTTTAGCCACAAATTTGAGCATGGAATTTAGAGTAAATTGTATATTTGAGCTAGTAAAGCTATGGGTAGAATTTATCTTCGAAAAATTTCAGAATCTGGGCACGTGGGCCCGAGGGAATTTTGGTCAATTCCTTGAGCGGAGTCAGGAATTTATATAATCTGAGTTGTTGAAAATATTAGAGTATATTTTCATTGGTTTGTCGTTATTTGGATAGTTTTGGGGTGTTGTGCGTCCATTGGAGTCGTCGGAAGGGCTTGGAAGCCGGTTATGGAATTTCGGAGCGAGGTAAGTCTCCTTTCTAACTTTGTGAGAGGAATTGTCCTCTTAGGTAAACTAATTAAATATGTGCTATTATATTTGGGGGCTACGTACGCACGAGGTGACGGAAGTCCGTGCGTAGCTATTATTATGCCATGTCCGGGTAGTCTAGGACCCACTAGCATGACTTACGTGTTGTACATGTGATCCTTCCCATAATATTAGACTGTTAATGGTATTGAATCGGTAAATTATTTCCTAAAAAGACTAGAGTGTACCTTTCTTAATCATTTAGAAAGAGAATTAATTCCTCCGTGGATAATTGTATTCCTGATAAGGTTATATTATTGAATATTATTAAACTTGGCAAATGAGTTTCAAAACAAATATTTAAAACCTATTTTCGTGTTCCTTTAAGAAGAATTTTACCACTTTCTTGAGTAAATGCTTTCTTGATAAAAATGTGGACTTATTGTGTGAATATGTGTATCTATGGGTGCCTGAGTCGCATGTATGATTCGTGAGCAGGATAACCCTGTATTTATGTATAACTGCGTCGCATGCTCGATTCGCGAGCGGGGAAGATAGATGAATCTATGGTTCGAGCCATTCGACCCTCGGCAGTGCACAATTTCTTATTGTTGGTCCGCGTTGTTCGACCCTCGGCATTGCTTGCGCATGATATTTACTGTGATTTTGCCTGATTACTGGCCTGGAAATTTTAAGTTGTCAACTGAAATGACAAAGATTTAAGTTGTTATAACTTTGGAAGAAATTGTTCTTTCCCATTGATTATTGGTTAATTGATTAAATCATCCATGTTTGATTATTTGTTATTAAAATGACGAAGATTTAAAGTGTTAAATGTGGAAGGAGTTAATATTATTTATCCCTAATTTTAATAAATTGCCTATGAAATACATGCTTAGTGTCTAACTTGATTATACTAAATTGACCTTTAGCAAGTGTCAAATCGACCCCTCGTTACTACCTCTCTGAAGTTAGGCGGGATACTTACTGAGTACACGTTGTTTTCGTACTCATGCTACACTTGTTGTGCATTTTTATTGCACAGGTACTTTCACAGCGATGTGGCTGGTTTGGAGACTTAGGCGAGCTGCATCATCCGGAGTCGATCCGCAGCTGACATATTCTCCCTCGTATTGTATTCATGTTGTTTTAAATTTCATTGTCAAATTTTTATCTCGGACAAGCTTTGTAATGATTGTATAAATTCTTAGAAATTGCTCATGCACTTGTGACACCGGGTTCTGGGATGTGTTTGGGGTATATTTGCTAAAATAGAATTTTTAAACCGTCGTATTTACTTAACGGATTTTTATTTAGTTATTACGTAATAAGTTAAAGGTAATGATTTCAAAAATATGAAAATAGGAATTTATTTCAATGAATTAATGATTGGCTTGCCTGACGGTGGTGTCCGGCTCCATCACGACCTTAATAGACTTTTGGGTCGTGACAACATGGTATCAGAGCACTAGGTTCCCTTAGGTCTCACGAGTCATGATCAAGTCTAGTAGAGTCTTGTTTATTGGTATGGAGACGTCTGTACTTATCTTCGAGAGGCTACAGGGATGTTAGGAGTACTTCCCTTCGTGATTCCTCATCGTTCGATTTGATTCCTTTGAGTATTATGCCTATGCTTATTCCTACTCAATCTTACGTGTCGCGAAGCGCTTGCTATGAATCGGGAATCTGAGGAATTAAAATGGTGCTACGGATATGATGCGAGATGTTTTCCATGTGTAATTGGTTGGGGCTGTTGTTATGGCCCTGCGGAAGGGTAATATGTTGTTTCAGCTCAGTAGCTATGTTTCTGAGAGCCTTGAGGTAATGCTCAGATTGTTATGATGCTTACGATTGGTTATCGCGCGGTGTGAGTGTGATGGTGGAACTCTTGCCCATATGTTGGGGGTGATGAATCGCTTGAAGAGAGGTCTTTTCAGGGCATGATTTCGATATTTTGGTATTTTAGTTCCGGCATAGGAAAGGCATTTGGATTATGAATGGTCCGGTTGGGGTTGATAAAGTAGTATGACTTGGTGTTTTCAAGTAAGCTGGGATATTCACCTGTGATGTGAGATCGTCGTCATTGATCGAATAGAATGTGTTAAGTCTGTCGGTGCTATGGTTTCTTCGGCTGTAGGGGGTCCGAGTATTGTGAAGAAGTATTGAAGAATGCGGTTGGCAGAGACCGTGAGGTGCGGTGGTTCAGTACTGAATAGTTATTTCTAATGAAGGCAGCTCGAGAAAGATGATCCTCAGAGAGTTTGGAGTCGCGGTGATCTACTGGTGTAAGAGCTGCAGAGAATGATATTGAATGGGACAGCATACGATGAAGGAAGACATGTGAGAAGTGTCAGGCGGCGGCTAAATTTCTAAAGGGCCAGGTGTAAGGAAAGGAGGTCAGGTAGTGCTTAAAGGAATGGGATTAACAAGTGGGAGAGTGGTAGCATAGTGATGCGAGACTAAATTGCATAGTTTAACATGTGATATACCTTACATTTTATGCGGATTAATGATAAAATTACACTTGTTATGTGCTTAATGGAGTTTATTTCATGTGTAGGTGAAGTGGAGATGGAAACGGGGCTAAAAGGATGCAAATACGTCGAAAAATACGCGAAAAGAGACACCCGGGCGATATCCGGGCGACAGAGCCAAACAGCCTGACGCTGCCTGGCGTTAGGGCTGAAACGCCAGCCCCACCTTGGCGTTAGCCAGGCGTTTGGGCTGAAACGCCAGCCCTA
>ML433465.1:0-28354 GCA_005239525.1 Nicotiana knightiana
ACAATTATCTCCTGGGAAGGCCTTGGATCCATGCGGCAGGGGCAGTGCCATCTACTCTCCATCAGATGGTTAAGTTGGAATATGAAGACCAGGAAATCGTGGTCCATGGGGAAGACGAGCAATCTATTTACAGGGACCCATTATCCCCATGCCTGGAAGCAAGAGAGGGTAGCGAGCACATATCTACCAGGCTTTCGAGATTGTGGTTGCAGACCAGCATGAGGAAGGAACCCCGTGCCCTCAACCCTTCCTATCAAACGCGTCAATTATGGTCGCCAACGACATGATCAAACATGGGTACACACCTGGAAAAGGGCTCGGAGTGTCCTTGCAAGGCATTAAAGAAAAATGGGTACACACCGTCACTTTGCCTACCAATAAAAGGTTTTTTGGCATAGGGTTTCAAGCTACCCCCGACGATGAACAATGGGCTGACCAACGTAAGAAAAATGGTTGGGTATTGCCTCAGCCGATCCCACACATCACCACATTATTTGTCAAGCCAAAATACATGGAGGAAGAGGAAGAGGCTTTCACGGCCGAAGAAATAGAAGAATTGGAATAGTTCGAGAATAAGCCTAAGCCAAACTTAAACGAAACAGAACCCGTTAACTTGGGCAATGAAGAGGAGATTCGAGAAACCATGATAAGCGNTAGCACTGCCAAAGTACAGTATATGGGGCCTGACGCCAAGTTACAAAACTGGAAGGCTACTCCATTCCCCGTCAGGCTGGAGTCCCGGTAGTTCAGCTTTTGCCATCCTTTCTGCACTATGAGTTATTTCAGGGTGTAACTCAAGTTTTAAATTCTTGCCTTTAAATTTCGATGTAAACCCTCCTATGTTCAAATTCAATGAAATGAAATCAAAATTTCATCGTCTATTATTCTTTCTGATTTTTGTTTACTTTTCTTATTTTCCAGTCCTAATAATACGGCTTTAAAAAACATGACATGCTTGCGGACTTCATGCTCTGATCTTAATACGCCGTCTAACCTCGAAATAATGAATCAAGAACTGGAATATGACGAAGAAGAGGCTTTTACGGAAATAAATCAAGAATTGGAATAGTTCGAGAATAAGCCTAAGCCAAACTTAAACGAAACAGAACCCGTTAACTTGGGCAATGAAGAAGAGATTCGAGAAACCATGATAAGCATCCACACAGATGAAAATACTAGAGACGCCTTGATTCAACTCCTATTTGAATTCAAAGACGTGTTTGCTTGGTCCTACGACGACATGCCCGAACTAAGTATGGACTTGGTGGTACACAAATTGCCAACCTACCCCGGTCATCCACCTGTCCAACAAAAGAAGAGGAAATTTAAAATATACATGAGTGACAAGATCAAAGAAGAGGTCGCTAAACAACTAAAGGCTGGAGTAATCCGAGTGGTCCAATACACCACCTGGCTGGCCAATGTGGTTCCGGTGCCTAAAAAGGACGAAAATGTCTGAGTATGTGTCGACTACCGTTCTGAATAAAGCAAGTCCCAAAGATAATTTTCCACTACCAAACATACACATCCTAGTTGACAATTGTGCCAAACATGAGGTACAGTCTTTTGTCGATTGCTATTCCGGATATCACCAGGTGTTGATGGATGCAGAAAAGACACCTTTCACTACACCCTGGGGAACATACTGTTACCGGGTCATGCCATTTGGTTTAAAGAATGTCGGGGCAACTTATATGAGGGCCATGACCGCCATATTTCACGACATGATGCATCAGGAGATTGAGGTGTACGTGGATGATGTGATCATTAAGTATAGAACCCAAAGTGACCATGTGCAGCATTTGAAGAAATTCTTTGAACGCCTGCGCAGATATGATTTGAAATTAAACCCGGCTAAATGCGCTTTCGGAGTTCCATCCAGAAAATTACTGGGATTTATAGTCAGTCGACGGGGCATTGAGGTGGACCCAACAAAGATAAAATCTATCCGGGATCTCCCACCCCCAAGAACCAAGAAGGAAGTCATGAGTCTGTTAGGTAGGTTGAATCACATCAACAGGTTCATCGCTCAGTTGACCTCCACATGCGAACCTGTATTCAAGCTATTGAAAAAAGATGCAGCCATCAAATGGAAAGACGAGTGCTAGGATGCTTTTGACAAGATCAAAGAATATCTGTCAAATCCTCCAGTGCTAGTCACACCAGAACCAGGGAGACCTCTGTTCCTATACCTGACGGTGCTAGAAAACTCCTTTGGGTGTGTTCTTTGGAAACACGATGCAACCGGGAAGAAAGAGCAGGCCATTTATTACTTAAGTAAGAAGTTCACAAGCTACGAAACCAAGTATTCCCAGTTAGAAAGGACTTGATGCGCTCTAACTTGGGTTTCTCAGAACCTCCGACATTATTCATTGGCTTATACCACCTACCTCATCATGAGGCTGGATCCTTTGAAATACATATTCCAAAATCCAATGCCCACCGGGAGATTAGAAAAATGGCAAATCTTGCTCACAGAATTCGATATTGTCTATGTCCACTCACACAGCTATGAAAGCTCAAGCACTGGCCGATCATCTAGCTAAAAATCTGGTTGATGATGAATACCAGCCCTTGAGCACTTATTTTTCGGATGAAGAAATCAACTTCGTCGAAATAATCTCGGCAGGCGCTGACGCCTGGAAAATGTTCTTTGACGGAGCAGCCAATGCGAAAGGTATTGGGATAGGGGAAATCTTGATTTCACCCACACGACAAAACTACCCAGCCACGGCTCGCCTCCGTTTCTTTTGCACAAACAATACTACTGAATATGAAGCTTGTATAATGGGCATGAACATGTCCATTGAAATGGATGTAGAAGAGTTGTTGATCATGGGGGACACCGACTTGATCATTAAGCAGGTTCAGGGAGAGTGGGAAACTCGGGATGTTAAACTCCTTCCCTACAGACAGCATGTGGAGAACCTTAGTAAGCAATTTTAAGTCGTCGAGTTCAGATATATTCCTCGGTGCCACAATGAGTTAGCTGATGCGCTGGCCACCCTAGCTGCATTGCTGCCCTATCCGGGTAATGTTCGCATAGACCCATTGGAGATCCAAATCAAGGAAAGACATGGTTATTGCAACACGATTGAAGTAGAACCCGATGTCCAACCATGGTATCATGATATTAAAAGATTTTTGAATATTAGAGAATATCCTGAGCAGGCCAACGGAGACCAAAAGAGAACCATTTGAAGGCTCGCCATCAGTTTCTTCCTAAGTGGTGAAGTACTGTATAAAAGGACTCCCGATCTAAATTTGTTAAGATGTGTAGACGCCAAAGAAGACGAAAGGATCATGGGCGAGGTCCAATCAGGAGTATGCGGTCCCCACATGAATGGGTACGTCCTCGCAAAGAATATCTTGCGGGCTGGATATTATTGGATGACCGTGGAGAAAGATTGTTTCAAATAATGGGCGACCTAATCCATGCGCCACCATCAGAACTGCATCCTATGTCGGCACCCTAGCCGTTTGTTGCTTGGCGAATGGATGTCATTGGGCCAATCGAGCCAAGAGTCTCAAACGGGCACAGATTCATTTTGGTTGCTATGGACTATTTCACAAAATGGGTCGAGGCCGTCACGTTCAAAGCTGTCACTAAGAAAGTGGTGGTGGATTTCGTGCATGCTAATATCATCTGTCATTTTGGTATCCCAAAAACTATCATTACCGACAATTCCGCGAATCTAAACATTAACTTGATGAGGGAGGTATGTGAACAGTTCCAGATAATACACCGCAACTCGACCCCTTACCGGCCGAAAGCAAATGGCGCCGTTGAAGCAGCAAACAAAAACATCAAGAAAATTCATAGGAAAATGATTCAAGCATCCATGCAATGGCATGAAAAGTTGCCTTTTGCATTGTTGGGATATGTCACGACCGTGCGCACATCGGTTGGAGCTACCCCTTACCTATTGGTTTATGGCACTGCAGTCGTAATACCCGCTGAAGTCGAAATTCCTTCCCTTTGGATTATTGTCGAAGCAGAAATTGAGGACAAGTAGTGGGTCAAGACCCGACTGGAGCAATTAACTCTGGTTGATGAGAAAAGAATGGCCGCAGTGTGCCACGGACAATTATACCAGCAAAGAATGGCCCGCGCTTACAAAAAGAAAGTGCGACCTAGGAACTTCGAAGTAGGGCAACTCATTTTAAGACGTATCCTCCCGCACCACGAAGAAGCGAAAGGAAAATTCGCCCCAAACTGGAAAGGTCCATACATCATAAGGAAATTGCTACCAAAAGGAGCGTTATACCAAGGGGACATCGAAGGAAATGACCCCGAACGGTTGTCAATGCAGATGCCGTCAAAAGGTGCTATGTTTGATCTTCTATATATTTTCAAATGTTCTCCGGTTGTGATGACGAAGGCTTTCATTCTCGCTACCCAAACACCATTAACCCTTTTTGCAAACCCTTTGAGCCGGTTACTCTTCTTTGATTACCCTATTTGGAACCCGAAAGTGTTATTGAAACCATAAAAAATAAATAAATAAATAAATAAATAAACTCACTGAACTACGTTCGACTTGATTCTGAAAGTATACGTAGGCAGCTTCTCCCTTGGGTTCAGTAACACCAAAATAAAAATCCACATTTCCGCAAGAGTTTAAGTTGGGGAAAGTGTTAAGATTCGGCAATCGTCGCCTGAAAGGTTCCAAAGTTGTAGTTCAATCCAAATTCTCTCTACCCAAAACCCTGTTCAAGTCCTTCTGATCGATCGGCCAAAGATGTCTAAAGTTGGAGGATGCTTATGTTTGAAGCTGATACAAGCAATGAGAGAAATTAAAAATGAGAGAGTCTTATCGGTGAAAACCCACACGGGCACTGTAAGGCGATGGTAAGCAGAGAAATTGAAAATGAGAGAGTCTTGTTAGTGAAAACTCGCAAAGAGCACTACAAGACGATGGTAAGAAGAGAAATGAGAGAGGTTAGTTGGTGAAAACCCGCAAAGGGCGCCACTAATCGAAAAGGATAATGGATCACTGATATGGACACAGTCCGGGGCAACGTTTCTCAATCTCGAGGTGATAGTTGTGATGAATTTCTTAGAGTCGGACGGTTTACAAGGATCAGGCATCCAGTACAAAGGGCATGTCATGTTCAGTGAAGTCTGCATGCACTCCAGATAAGTCCTTCTTTCCTTTCCCCAAAAGGGACACCTTTTGTTTATATTCGTTGTCCATTCTTTCGTTTATTTTTATTTTGAATCCCTTTCGGTTTAACTCTGTCCCAAAACTAAGGCAAAGAAAAGATGGAAAGACTTATTTACAAGGCTCTCATTTGACACGGGTCAATATGCAAGAGGCACTCAGCCTCGTCAGAGGCATCGAGTCGATCCCGACTGGCCACAATGGCTGATGATTCAAACTCAAAACCTTGAAAGGAGGAAATCAAAATGAAGTGCCTATAAAGGCGATTGAAGTTGAAAGGTTGATCCCGTGTGGATAACCATCTTGGCAAGGTTTGAAGAGCCGAAATATTCCATATGACCTAAAGTTACAGTTGGAAGAAAAGTTAGGATGAAGAGACAATAAAGGCGAAATAAAGTTGGAAAGGTTAAGTCCCACACGACTAACCGTCACAGCAGAATTTGATGGGCCAAAACTCCTCCCCAATACTCTGGAAATCCAAAAGAAAAAGCAAGTGAAAATACTACAAAGGCAAAATAAAATATTGGGTCCCACGTGACCGATCGCCATGGTGAAATATGGAAAGACAAGGCCCCCGGGATTAGAGATGAAACACAATCCCCAGCAAGCAAGTGGTTGAGATCTTCCTCAAAAGAACTGAGATCAAGCAGTTGAAAATCAAGGCCGCAAAACCAACCACCGTTTCAAACTAACAAATTGTTCTCTGTTTGAAAATAGGAAACAGGTGCAAAAGAAACCATGCAAAAAGAAGGTGCAATCAAAAGGAATTGCACAAGAGCTAGAAGCAGCTCTGCAGCATTGACTCGAAAGAAAGGGAAGTTTCCTCCAAAAATCTTTTCCCGCATATATATAAAAAAAATAAAAAAATAAAAAAATAAAAAAAAAAGAAAAAGAAGAAATGAAGTTGAATATGATGCAACCCTAAAGTAGCATAGGGTCCTCAATCCCTAGCCAAACATTTTCCATCCAAGGATATCCCAGTCCTCAGTTGATGCCAACATAGGTTCCCACACCCAAGCAAACACCGGCATAACCTGGTGATCTCTTCTTTTCCTGACAACGGCATAACCTGTTGATTATTTTCAGACACTGGCATAACCTAGTGATCCTCCAGACACCGGCATAACCTGGTGACCCTTCTGATGACAGCATAACATGTTGATCATCTCTTGACACTGGCATAACCCAGTGATCTCTTTTTTCCTAGGAAGAAGCATAACCTGTTGACCTTTCCAGACACCGGCATAACCTGGTGATCTTTCTGACAACAGCATAACCTGTTTATCACTCCCTTTTCCCCAGGCAACAGCATAACCTGTTGACTTTTCCAGACACCGGCATTACCTGGTGATCTTCCTGACAACAGCATAACCTGTTGATCATTTCCAGACACTGGCATAACCCAGTGATCTCTTCCCCAGGCAATGGCATAACCTGTTTACCTTTCCAGACACCGGCATAACCTGGTGATCTTTCTGACAACAGCATAACCTGTTGATCACTCCCTTTTCCCCAGGCAACAGTAT
Organism: Nicotiana knightiana; assembly: GCA_005239525.1. Taxonomy (NCBI): domain Eukaryota; kingdom Viridiplantae; phylum Streptophyta; class Magnoliopsida; order Solanales; family Solanaceae; genus Nicotiana; species Nicotiana knightiana. The sequence goes on from ML433465.1 coordinate 6,692, forward strand.
AACCTGTTGACCTTTCCAGACACCGACATAACCTGGTGATCTTCCTGACAACAGCATAACATGTTGATCATTTCCAGATACTGGCATAACCCGGTGATCTCTTCCCCAGGCAATGGCATAACCTGTTGACCTTTCCAGACACCGGCATAACCTGGTGATCTCTTCTTTTTCTGACAACAGCATAACCTATTTATCACTCCCTTTTCCCCAAGCAACAGTATAACCTGTTGACATCTCCAGACACCGGCATAACCTGGTGATCTTCCTGACAACAGCATAACCTGTTGATCGTCTTCAAGCACTAGCATAACCCAGTGATCTCTTTTTCAGGCAACAGCATGACCTGTTGACCTTTCCAGACACCAACATAACCTGGTGATCGTTTCTTCTCCAGACACTGGCATAACCCAGTGGTCTCTTTCCCCCAGGCTACAGCATAACCTGTTGACCTCTCCAGACACCGGCATAACCTGGTGATCTTCCTGATAACAGAATGACCTGTTGATCATCTTCAGACACTGGCATAACCCAGTGACCTCTTTTTCAGGCAACAACATGACATGTTGACCTTTCCAGACACCAGCATAACCTGGTGATCTTTTCTTCTCCAGACACTAGCATAACCCAGTGATCTCTTTTCCCCAGGCAACAGCATAGCCTGTTGACCTTTCCAGATAGCAAAACCCGTTGATCTTCCCCCAGACACCAACATAACCTAGCGATCTCTTTTTTGACAACAACATAACCTACCCCAGACACCGGCATAATCTGGTGATCTCTTCTTGATGACACAATAACCCATCGATCTTTTCCAACATAGGATATCCAATCCCTAGTTGATTTCACCTTTTAGGCATAGGGTATCCACCCCCTAGTTTGCATTCACTCCGGGTACACAGTTCCCGGCTTTTTATTGCTTTCAATAATAAAAGAGCATAGATTTCATTACAATAACTCACAAAATTTTCCTAGTGAAAACTGGGGCAAAAAATTTTGTTCGTTTGTTTTGATTTGTGCAGATTACATTTCTAGAACATTGGAACTCGAGACGACCAAAAGAAGAAGTTTCGATCCAAAATAACAAAAAAAAAAGAAGAACGAGAGGATTGAATCCAAAAGTGCAGATACGGAGAAGATATGGACTATTCAGGACGAGATTGAAGTCATCCGTTCGGTATATCCTGCCTTGATCCGAAAAGCGAAGAGACGAAACCAACACCTGCGGCTAACAAACATCAAGATCCAGGTCAGAGTTAGTAGAAGATCAAGACTCAAGAACAGGTTTTAGATAGGAATCTTGTAACTAGCAGCTGGTAGGTTTAGTTAGTCTGTCATTTTGTCTTTGGGTGTAATAAGGAGATCCGCAGCAGTAACAGTAGCAACCACAATGAAACCACAGTTACTCGGTAGTCCCAGCTACCAAAACTTCCAGAACTACACTGAACTGATTCCTTTATAGCCAAGGATACATAGGCAACCTCTGAAGCAGGGTTCGGTCAAACTTTTCAAAAACGCTTCTCATGGAGCATGCGAATGGGTAAAAGTCATTCACGACTGCTCACTTTGTCTTTGCTCGAAAACTCTTCGTGTTTCCGAGAAAAGAGGGGCAGTTGTGAGCATGTGATTTTTCACCCACCATATACTCCTACGAATTCAATAAAATAAATTAATTTCACAAATTTTGTTGAATTTTAGTGTTAATTGTGAATTTATTTTGCATTGCATATTCATAATTCGTCCTTTAAAATTATTTAAATTTGCGTAATTAGGCGCATCGTTATTATCAAGGAATTATATATTCATTATGGGTAATTAATTGAATAAAATAACAAATGGATGATGATTATTTGATGTAATGTAGTTTTAATAACTAATTACTAAATTTAGTCATTTTTTCGAACAAATTGTGAAAATTGACTTTTTTCTTTTAAAATATATGAGTGTCAAATTAATTGTTTCACCCTTAATTTATTTACCATTCAATCTCTAATTAGACTGAGTTAGAATTAATTAATATATTTTTGTGGACTTTTAAGTTAATTTAAATTAATTAAGTAGTTTAGATTAGTTTAAAAAGAGTATTAAATCGGACCTGGGCCAAGAAATAGCCAGGCCCAATCCTTATCTCTGTACACTCAAACAACCCAGCCCAAATCCCATAGACCACCCGGCCTGCCCCTACACCACCAAAACGACCCCGTTTAAGTTAAGATTAATCCCAGCCGTTGATCTCTTAGATCCAACGGTTGGGAACTAGTTACATAATTAATATAAATGTGCCCTAACGCCCCCCCCCCTACCCTCATTTGTCAAGTCTAACCCCCCTACCACCACCACCCGTCTCTCTTCTCTCTCTCACCTCACCGGCTCCGCCGACCACCACCCTGCTCCGCCTGCCGTAAATCTCCTACCGGCGGCGGAGCTCAACCAAATGGCCCCAAAATTTCACCAGTTGACATCCTTCCTCTCCCCAACCCCGTCCTACCATTGATTTCCCCAAAATATCACCCAATGTTGAATAATTTCAGATCTGAAAAAACCTCAAAACTCTAAAATGGTAGCGGACGATTTCCCACGACTTTGTGACTCAGACTCACATGAATCGATGGCTCTTGACAAGAGTTGTCGATTCATGCAAGTTGAAGTCACTTCTTAACTCACCGGAGTCCGACCAAAACCCTGTGTTAGCTTACTGGTACCCCTTTAACCTCTTTCTTTTTTTTTTTTACTCATTTGAACATTGTAATGGATTCGCTGCTTTAGTTTCTTGAAAATAGGTTTTCTAGTTTATGATTTTTTGTTTGGTATGAATTGATACGTTTAACACTGTTTTGAAACCCATGTGATTTAAGTAAATGTTAGTATATAATTTTAGATTTCCTTTCCTTTTTTCGGCTCATCTTGTTCGACTGTTTTCCCCTAGATTAAATTCTGCCCTCGGCCGTCATGATCACAAATTTGAACTTAGGATTGTCTTACTTGCTAGACTTACTGAATCTTCGAGTTTAGCATGTTTTGTTTATTTTTCATCTTAGGGATAAGTTCATGTTATGAATACTGATTAATAAGTTAGGTTTTTTTTAGTTCCTGAAAATCTTGAATTATGATTTGCATAGTTGTTGATTCCTATACTAATTGGATTAGGTTTCATAGTTTGTTTTTAGTCTTTGTGTATTGTTGAGCCTCGGATTCATGTGTTGGTTGTTGAATAACTCAAAATGATTTAGTCTAGGGTTTTCTCAGTTTCCTATAAAATTATTACTAATCAGTTACTAGTCCAGTAAGTCTCACCCTAGTCCTAGCATATATATATTCAGAGTTACAGGAAGTAGTAATCTAACTCTCTAATTTTCTAATAACTAGCTCTAAAACTATTCACCTAATAATTAACCTAACCAGCTTTATTAATGTTAATTATTGAGTCAGTCACTCAATTAGGATAAAAATCAGTTAACATTTAATAACCTAATAACCTAATCCTTAATTACTAAAAGAGTAATTTTAAGGACACTAAGGGGTAATATAGAACTTTCAATTGAAGAATCTTGGGTGTAACAACCCTAGAAGCTTCTAGAATTAGGAAAATATCAGAAAATCAGATTTTTAAGGGTAAAACAGTAACTTCAAAATGGGATAAGGGCTGAAATCAATTGGAATATTCTAGAAGGGTACAACTGTCCAATAGGATAAGGTATGACAATTGTACTTGTACTATTTTCAGCCCAATTAGATAAGGAATATGCTAAAAAGATGCTGCCCTAAATCCCCTTATAAATAGGCTATGATATTCAACAGCATCAGCGAGGGAGAGACAACCTTTTTACCTCTGAAAAACACAAGTTCCTACACATATTTTAGAGAATTCCACATAGATTTTAGAAACTTTTTCACACACCCTCCATCTCTTAAAAATAGACTTATGCATACTAAAATGCTACTCTAAAATACATCACCATTACCTTAAAAACATAAAGAAAATCTACTGTAAGATGAGTGTAAAAAATAGTTTGAAAATCTGGATTTCTTCTTAGCTGTATTTTTCTCCGGAACAACTGGTTGTATTGCTGATTTTTGGGTATTCAAGTATTTATTCTCTGGGTTTTCTTTCCTACTGATGGTGTGGTTGTGGATTTATTGTCATTGAGCTTCAATTTCTAGTTCTCGGACCTTTATTTGGTCCAGATCTTTTCCCTGCTATTTTTTTCAATTTTGAGGTATGTAAAACTTTATTATAAATGAAATTTTGATATCTGAAATCTCTGTTCTGTGTTGTTGTGTCAAATCTAATGGGTTTTGTTTGAATTTCTTTGTTTAAATTTGTATGCAAATCTTGTGTTAGGATGTGTGTGAATGCTTACTGAAATTTGTTAAGTATCTTCTAATATACATTATATGAAAAGGACCAAATGTTAAGTTTCTAATTGATTGGCCTTATTGGAGTTGAATCTGACCTTCTTTATTGTCAGATTCACTCTATGAAAAAATGCATAAAAAATATTTTTTTTTTGTTTGTTTCTTTTGGTTGTTTAGAAAATCACAAGCACAAGCTGGATGTTCCAGTCAAAACAAAAGGTTTCAAGGAGCAGTAGTTTAGGGATATATTCCTCTTCCTCTTTCTTTTTACTGCCTTCATGCAGTTTTTATTCGAAATCTGTATTTTTAGTCGAACCAGATGTATTTATTCATTTTGGAATCATTGTAAAATGGAACTGGACTGTATATCTATTGCCTTACAGTTTCCAAAATTAGCATGTATATATCTTACAAAAACCTAGTGTTCATACAATTTTAGAGATGGTCAGGTTTTATGTTAATCTTCTAGAACCTTGAATCTATACTTTTTTTAGTTGAACATTAATATAAGGAGAAAATATATTTATTTAGTTCCAGAATTATAGTAAGTGAAAACTGGACTCTAATATGCTATTTTGGTTAATTTGGTATCTAGAAATCGGCCAGGCTACTAAAAATAGCATGTGAAGGGTTAAAATAGCCTGAACACAGGCTATTGGGCTTGAAAAGAATGAAAACCCTAAGCTCAAGGGCTGTATATTTTCAAAAGTTAATACAATGTTGCATGGGTTAGGAATTTTATTATTATGATCCAATAGAAATTCAAAAAAAATGCTTTTTAAAATTGGTGTGATTTTAGTACCAAAACAAATCGGTTTGAAAATTCCAAATGTTATTGTGAAAATCGTTTTTTCCATGAAACTCTGTGATTTACCTAAAAACACTTATTTCGAATATGATGAATGTTAAAATATGTGAGTATAGCATCTTTGAGTAGCTGAAAACAGCAATAAATGTTCAAATCTACTTCCGAGTGTTTGTTTTAAAAATCGTGAATTAATATTTCTGTTTGCACGCTTTGATTTCCTTAATCTAGTATATTTAGCTGAATTGTACAAATCTTTCCTTGCATAATTAGCTTAAACTAGGATTTGGCCAAAGGGTAATTGATAAATTGGGCTAAACATGGCCATAGCCCAAAAATTTGTCCTTTAGGATAGTAAACTTAATCTTAGATGACTGTGTACATATTCTATAGGCTAAAAATACCTCTTTCAGATTAAAATTATAAAACTTAGAGAATAATCGAATATTGCCTCAAATAAGCATTTTAACTGTCACGATCATAGTCATGACTATGTAATCTACACTCGGGTATGGTACCTCATGCCCCCGACCACAACTCCTAACAATAATTAAAATAAATATGTTGTAAATCGCGGGTGCATTTCATGTGGCGGTTTGCAATGTATCCAAAATGACAAGTGTACGCCAATAGGTTTAAAATATGTAAATAACTAGATAATTAGGCCAAATATTAATAGTTAAGCGACTGTGCTAGAACCACGGAATTCGGGAATGCCTAACACCTTCTCCCGGGTTAACAGAATTCCTTACTCAGATTTCTGGTCGTAGACAAATCAGAATAGAGTCAAATTTCCTCGGTTTGGGATTTTAAAACAAAATGGTGTCCCGGAGCATTGTCAAAAATTCGGGTGGCGACTCTGAAATAATAGTAAGTCCCAAAACCGAATAATGTCAACTTAATTGCAAAAACTCCCTTATTACCCTTCATTAATCAGGGGGTAGTGAAAGAGAAGGTGTGACAAATGGCACATAAGAAACAATCACCACAAAATCTACACGGTATAACTCATACAGGTACGCACACCACTGCAAAAATAACAACAATAACAATGCCCCCAGGCCATCACAAATCATTCCCCGACATAGCCCACCTTGTCTCGCCATGTGCGCTATAATAAAATAAATGCCCACCTTGTCTCGCCCCACACCCACAATAATATTCCCTCGTTGTCTCGCCACCTGCGCAAACCCACATATATAGCCCATCTTGTCACGTCGCATATGCAAATATGAATAATAACAATAGCACAGACAACTCATGTGCGAACATCCCAACAATCCTCACAATAATACCACGTGTACTAAAATATAACAACATAATAAACTGACTTTCACAATATGTGAGCATATGCCACAACATTTTGCTCAAATGTTTCAATACAACAACCACGCATAGCCCTCTTCTCAACAACACTGAGTAAAACTACAACTACAACAATAACACGAGAATATGGTAAGTAAATCAACACCAAAAAATGGAAGAACAAGCTAATAAAGAAAGACACAACAGGGAATAATCGTCTCAACAAGAATAGCTCGACAAAGGAGAGATAATATGTGTCAATGATTCCAAATAAGAATGAGTCAAAAATGAAAAGGGATAAAAAAAACTTCATTTAGGGTTGAGCAATTGCTGAAGATATAACAACAAATTCAATTAAAGATAAGCAATTACGGAAAAGATAGTAATAACTTCAATTAAGGATAAGCAATTACGGAAAAGATAATTATAACTTCAACTAAGGATAAGCAATTACTGGAAAGCTAATAATAACTTCAATTAAAGATAAGCATTTACGGAAAAGATAGCATGGCAATAAATGAGGCAGCAACTTCACTTAAGGCAGATAAGAGTTAAATCGGCAACAAGGGTAAAACATGGATCAATTAATACTAAATAAGACACGTGAGGGAAAATTTAGTAAATGGGGGATTTAACATGATAAAACAACTTCATAACTAATGAACATAATAACCGAAGAGCCCTAAACGGTCAAATTTCCACAATTAAGCCTGAGTACGTACTCGTCACGTCGCATACAAGGCCTTCATATGACACAATTAGCACAACTGACTCAAATCCTAAGGGGTAGTTCCGGCAACATACTTACCTCAAAGAAGCTAAACAGACACTCTAAATTGGCCTTCTCGTGTGAAACAACTTCTAAATGACTCAAATCTTTCCAAAATAACTTAACATCATAAATAGAACTCATAGAAAATGATTCTAGATAATAAATCATCGATTTTAATTAAAAACTAAAATATTCAACCCCGAGCTCGCAACTCGGAACCCTTCAAAATTTACAAAATCCAAAAACCCATTCGATAACAAGTCAAGCCATACCAAAATTATCAATTTTCGATATCGAATCGCCCTTCAAATCCTCATTTTACAGTTTTCAATACGTTGACAAAAATCTCCAAATTTTCTCTTGTATTCTTATGAATTTGATGTTAGATATAATATAACAATGAAATATAATTGAAATTGATTAAAATTACTTACAAAATAGTTTGGTATGAAACTCCCTCCACAAAATCGCTTTCCATCGAGGCTAGAGTTAAAGGTATATCAAAATGAAGCTAAGTCCTGAAGTGCTCAGTTATACACAAGCTACAGATGTCGCATTTGCGACATGGGGCTCACAAATGTGAAACCCCAAAAAGGGGACATTAATTCACAAAAGCAAATGTTGAAAGTTCTACCTCTATCGTAAATACGATAAATCGGGTCGCATATGCAAAGATAGGGCATTCGCAAAAGCGCCCAAATGTTCACAAAAGCGAACTACTAGTGCCCGGTACACCATCGCATTTGCGAGGCTGGCTTCGCACTTCACAAATGTGAAGCCTACCTCTCAGCTTCTTCACAAAAATAATCACAAGTCCGCAAAAACGGTAGTCGCAAATGCGACCCTCAACTCGCAAATGCGAGATCACAACACCAGCAAATCTTGACCTTTTTCCAAACACTCTGAAATGCATAAACCAAACATCCACAAAAATTATAGAAACATAACATGAACTCGCTCCCGCGATCAAACATCAAAATAACCTCTAGAAGCACAAATCGGACACCAAAATGTATGAAAACCACAATGAACTTCAAGAACATCTAGAATTACAACCAAATGCCCGAACCACATCAAATTAACTCCAAATGACACCAAATATTGCAGGCAAGTTATAAATAATGAAACAAACATATTCTAAGACCCGAAACCAAAATCCGAACACGATAACCTTAAAGTCAAACCATGGTCAAACTTAGGAAATTTTCAAACCTTTGAATTGTCAAATTCCACCAAATGGTGTTGAAACCTTCTAAAAACATCAAAATGCAAATCCAAGCGTACACCCAAGTTCAAAATCACCATCCAGAACTAGCGGAACCATCAAAATTCTAATTCGAGGTAAATACTCAAAAAGTCAAACATGGTCAATTCTTTCAACTTCGAGCCTCTCAAATGAGAGTCACTCCTTAAAAATCATTTATGAACCAATAAAAAACTCGATCCAATGGTGGACGCAAGTCATAATACACTATGTGAAGCTACTCATGATCTCAAGCTGCTGAATTGGACCCAATTGCTCTAAACAACCAGTCGAATTATTACAATTTATTATGACTAGCATGTGCGATTGGTTTCGATTTACGAGTGGTTCAAGATTGATTTGGAAGACTGATTTTCTGTTTGGATGCTTTAAGTTGGAAGAGTTGACCAAGTTTTACTTTCGTGCATTTGACCTCGGATAGGAGTTTTGATGGCGGATGGTAATTTTGGACTTAAGCATATGTCCGAATTTGAATTTGAATGCTTCTAGAAGCTTTTGGCTCTAACTGGCAAAAATTGGCAATTTAAAGGTTTGGAAAGTTCATAAATTTGATCAAAAGTTGAGCTTGTGGCGATCGGGTTTGGATTGTTATTCTGGCACTTGGAATAGGTTTGTTTTCTTATTTGTAACTTGTGTGCAAAGTTTTGTTTCATTCCGAGTTGATTTCGTAGATTCCGACTCTAGGTTGTGAATATTTGAAATTCTTGAGTTTGAAGGTTGCATGATAAATTTTGTTGTTTAATTATCAATTTTGATGTTATTTTTTGCGTTATGATTCTTAGGATAAGTTTGGATTAGGTACATGGACTTGTTGGAATGATTGGATGGGTCACGAGAGGCTTATGTGAGTTTTGGGGTGGTTTCGTACAATTTTTAGCCCCTGTTCAGATGTTGGTTTTAGTCTACAGGGGTGTGAGCGAAGGGTAAAATGCAATATTGGACTTGTGAAACGCGTTCACGGAGGGAAGGTTCGCGAACAAGAAATTTCTGATATCACAGGGCGGACTTTGGGAGTTTATATATTTAAATCTTTAAAGAATTTAGAGGTTATCCGAAAATAAAATTTGTATCCCTTTGTGTCTAATTTTTAGAAAATTAAATTGTTTATCATTTGGACCTTTTTACAGAAAGTTATGGTCGTTGTACTAGAGGCAACCAGGAAAGAGTTGACAGAGTATTTCACAGGATTGTTCATCGTGATTGTGGAGCTTCTTTGCCGCAATCGCGAAGGGAAAAGTTATGCTGTACATTTTTAGAATCGCAATCACGAGATTAGTGACTGCTATTTCAAATGAAGGCGACTAATAGGGTTTTCAAACATCCAATTTCAGGATTTTGAGTTCATTTTCTTCACTATATGAGTTCTTGGAGCACAAGTAAGGCGATTTTGGAGGAGATCAACACCAAAATCATGAGGGTAAGTAAATATATCTTTATTTTGATTATATATTTTATTTTATTTTTCATGAATTATTACACCTAAATCAAGGATTTGAAGAGAAGAGATTGGGGGTTTTGACTTGAAATTAAGAGAATGAATTTTGTGGTTTTGAACATGAAATTGAGGTTGAATTTGGAAACCAATAATATATTTGGACTCATATTCGAATGGGTTATCAGAATTTATGAGTTTTGCCGGGTTCCGGGGTGCGGTCTCGAGATTAACCTTTTGGTTGACTTTGAGTATTTGACTAAAGATTCAACCTTTATCGTTTGGGTTTGATTCCTATGGAATTATTTTATGGTTTTGAGTTGCTTTTTTCTAGTTTTGAGTCGTTCAGAGGTCGATTCGTGCGGGATAGTTCTTCTAGAATATTGTTTTGGGTTGTTTGAGGTAAGTAACATATCTAAACTTTGTTTGAGGGTAATTAACCCTGTGAACTACGATATTTGAGATGGTTTGGGGTGATTCGCGTACATGGTGACGGACTTGTGTGCGTACACTGGGGTATTCATGATCCAGGTAGACATTAGACTATTATGGGACTTGTTTGACTATCACGCCATGGTTTATCCATATTTTTTGTGCTTATATGATTATTTGAGCTATGATTCATGTTAGAAATTATGTCTAGGCTATGTGCTTATTTGTTTGATACATGATAGAGCTATTCTTGTTGTTTTTGAGCTGTTAGCCTTAATTGTAGACATACTCTCAGTCATGATACTATATCCGTGTTTGATATCTCTGTCTCAGTACATTCTTATTATGATCTCTCACATATTGTTGATGCATCATATGTGTAATGTTATTAAACTGACTGCTGTGAGATGTGGCTAATTGAGACTTGAGTTGTTGATGACTGATGTGGGTCGTAGAGTCGTATTATGATTTATATGGGGACCAGGTTACAGCTGAAATAGTTTGAGATTTGGATCGAGCTGCACAACGTAACAATTTGATATTTTGATCGGGTTGCACTCTGCAACGATTTGATATTTTGATCGGGTTGCATGGTGTAACGATTTGATATTTGGATCAAGTTGAACGCCAGAACGGTTTGATATTTGGATCGGGTTGCACGCCGCAACAGTTTGATATTTGGATTGGGTAGTACGCCATAATGATTAAACTGATTAGTGCTTGGGCAAGGGTCTTCCCCTCCGGAGTCTGGTATCATTGTGAGCGCAGGCACAAAGATGTATATGTGTGTATAATAGTGAGGGGCAGTTATGCCAGGCACCCATATAATGTTGAGTGTGCTTAGGTGTGTGATAATGAGGGGCATTTAAGCCAGGCACCCGTATAATTCTAAGTGTGAATGTGTGGGTGATGGTGAGGGGAATTTGTGCTAGGCACCGTGACTGTACTGAATGTGAGTAAACTTGATGGCTTCGCTATGACATTATTGACTTGACATGTAGGCATAGAGATGTATTTTCCTCATACTAGATGGTAATATGATGTTATTGACTTGACACATATACTTGACATGTAAGCATAGAGATATATTTTCCTCATGTTATATGGTAAAGGTGATGTTTTACCTGTTGTTGAAAGTTGGAAACCACAATTTTCGTAACAAATTCATGTTTTAATGATTTCAATGGTAAGATTCGGGCTTTGACTGTTGTACTCGAAAAGCATGTCTAATTTTCTGTATTTGTGAACGAGTGAAACACGATATTTCTCGAGTTGTTCTCTTTTACGTTCATCATTATGTGATTTGAGAAAGGATTTATTATACCTAATGTCTCGTCATAGGATGCGTCAGTTTTTTTGTGAAGAAAAAGAACGAACCAATACGAATGTACATAGATTATCGGCAATTAAACAAGGTCACGATCAAAAACAAGTATCCATTGTCGAGGATTGATGACTTATTTGACTAGCTTCAGGGTGCCAAAGTGTTTTCCAAGATTGATTTGAGGTCGGGCTACCATCAGTTGAAGATTAGGCCAGCAGATGTCCCTAAGACAGCTTTTCGAACTCATTATGGTCATTACGAGTTATTCGTGATGTCATTTGGCTTGACTAATGCACCAGCAGCCTTTATGGATTTGATGAGCCGGGAGTTCAATCCCTATTTGGTTTCCTTTGTGATCATCTTCATTGATGATATTTTGAGGAGTATGTGTAGCACCTACGAATTGTATTTCAGACTTTGAAGAATCGTAAGTTATATGCCAATTTTTTGAAGTGTGAGATCTTATTAGACTTGGTTGCCTTTTTTCCAAATTTTATCTTTCGAGGGCATCAAGGTGGATCCTAAGAAGATTGAGGCAGCTCAGAACCGGCCTAGACCTACTTCAGCTACAATGATTCGGAGCTTCTTGGGTTTGGCGGGTCATTATCGCTGGTTCGTGGAGGGGTTTTCATATATCTCATCCCATTGACCAAGTTTACCCAAAAGGGTTCTCTTTTTAGATAGTATGAAGAGTGTGAGGTGAGATTTTCGAAGCTCTAGACTACCTTGACTACAGTCCTAGTGTTGGTGTTTCCTACCGGTTCAGGATCTTACACTGTGTATTATGATGCATCGCATATTGGACTTGGCGCAGTATTGATGTAGGATGGTAAGTTTATTTCCTACATGTCTCGTCAGTTGAATGTTCATGAGAAGAATTACCATGTGCATGATTTAGAGTTGGCAGCCATTGTTCTTGCGCTGATGATTAGGAGACACTATCTATATGGCATTCCATGTGAGGTCTATACCCACCATCGGAACCTCCAACACATGTTCAAGTAGAAGGACCTTAATTTGCGGTAGCGGAGATGGTTAGAATTATTGAAAGACTATGATATTACCATATTATATCATCTAGAGAACGCCAATACAGTGGATGATGCATTGAGCATGAAGGCTGAGAGCATGGGTAGTTTAGCATACTTACCGACAGTGGAGAGGCCATTAGCCATGGATGTTGGCCAATCAGTTCGTGAGGTTGGATTTTTCAGAGCCTAGCTGGGTTCTCGCTTGTGTTGTGGCACATTCATCGTTGTTGGAGTGTATCAAGGCCTCACTTGTTGGTGTTGAAAGACAAAGTACAGCGGGGTGTTGCCCAAGGAGGTTGTGATTGGTTATGATGGTGTTATGTGGCTTCAGGGACGGATTTGGGTTCTGAATGTGGATGGGTTGAGATATTTTATTCTTTAGGAGGCATATAGTTCACGATATTCCATTCACCTAGATGTCATGAAGATCAACTGTGACTTGAAACAACATTATTAGTGGCAGAAGATGAAGAAAAACATTATCAGTCATGTCTCTCGGTGTTTTAATTTTCAACAAGTGAAGTACGGGCATCAAAAACCGGATGGGTTGACTCAACTATTAGAGATATCGGAGTGGAAGTAGAAGCGCATTACTATGGATTTTGTGGTAGGCTTACCACAGACCTTGAGAAAATATGATGCAGTTTGGGTTATTGTGGACCAGTTGACTAAGTCCGCACACTTTATTCCGATGATGATATCCCATTCTTCAGAGTGGTTGCCTCAGATTTACATCCGAGAGATTGTCCACCTGCATGGCGTGCCCATTTCTATTATTTCTTACTGGGGCACACAGTTCACATTGCATTTTTGGAGAATCGTGCAGTGTTAGTTGGGTACGTGGGTCGAGCTGAGTATCGCGTTTCATCCTCATATAGACGAACAATTCGAGTGAACTATTAAGATTATGGATGACATGTTGTGGGCATGCTCTATGGATTTTGGCGGTCATCAGGACAAGTTTTACTTCTAGAGGAGTTTGCATGCAAGTAAAGTTATCAGTCGAGCATCTACATTACTCTATACGAGGCCTTGTATGGGAGGTGATGTCGTTCCCCGGTGGGTTGGTTTGAGCCCGGCAAGGCTAGATTGTTGGGCACTGATTTGGTTCATGATGCTTTGGAGAAGTTTAAGGTGATTCAGGAGTGACTTCATACAGCTAAGTCAAGGAAAAAAAGTTTATGCGGACCGGAAAGTTTGAGATTTGGTTTACATGGAGGGTAAGAAGGTTCGTCACCGAATGTCTCCTATGAAGGGCGTGATGTGGTTTGTGAAGAAGGGCAATTTGCGCTCGAGTTTTATTGGCCAGTTTGAGATTTTGGAGATAGTTGAAGAGGTTGATTATAGGATTGCATTGCCTCCTACCTAGGAGGGGTACATCAGGTATTTCACGTTTCCATACTTCGAAAGTACCATGAGGATAGGTCACATGTTTTAGACTTTAGCACGACGCAACTTGATGAGAATTTGACCTACGAGGAAGAGCTGGTGACTATTTTAGATCGACAGGTTCGAAAGTTGAGATCTAAGAGTTTTTCTTCTGTGAAAGTGCATTGGAGAGGTCAACCGATTGAAGAGGCCACATGTGAGTTAGATCCTATAAAAGGAGTAGATACCCAAACATGTTTACCAATCCAGGTTCATTTTTATGTCCATTAGAGGACAACCATTTCTTTTAGAGGTGAAGAATGTGACAACCCGATAGGTCGTCTTGAGTACTAGCTCCTTTTTATATGTTTCGAGACCACACGTAGCCTTATTTGATGAATTATGACTTGCATTTGTGGTCTGTGTTGTGCCTCAGATATCTATTATAATTTTAAAGAGAATGTGATGCCTGACTTAAAATGAGGCTAGAGTTGACAACGGTCAATATTTTTGGTAAACGACATTAATGTTTTTACGATTCTTGTAGGTTCGTATGATATTTTTGGACATGTGCGCATGTTTGATTTGGATCCCAGGTAACCTGAGGGTGTTTTGGCACATTAGGTGAAAGATTGAGAAATTTGGTTTTAACCTTGAAATTCTTGAGTTTTGATTATTGATTCTTGATATTTGATGTTGTTTTGTTTATTTAAGTGAGCGAGCGAGTTTGTATGATGTTGTTACATTTTTGTGAATGTTCAGATTAGAACCCAGGGGCTCAGAAGACGTTTTGGATAAGTTTTTGTTGATTTTGGAATTGCTGAAGCATAGCAGTTGATGATGTAATGTTGCAGGTCCCGCATTTGCGAGACCTGATTGCAATTGAAAGCCTCACATTTGCGATGTCAAGCTCGCAAATGCAAAATATAGGATGGTTATGCATGTTTCACAAATGCGAAGAAATGATCGCATTTTCGGATAGATGGGTTTCACTTTTGCAACCTAAGTGTTGCCTTTGCGTCAGAGTGCTGAATTGGTCAGCTGCACAAATGCGAAGTTAGGACCGCATTTGCGATGTTGGGGCTGTCATAATTGCAAAATTTTTTGTCTCATTTGCGACGTCTAGGGTCTGTGACACTGTTGCATTTGAAATCGGTGGTTTTGAGTTCGCAGTTGCAACATCTACAACTGGGTAAAGGTGAAAAATTTGGGGACTTAGCACATTTTACGCTATTTTTCAACCCTGAACTCTCTAAAAATGATTTTTGAAGAAGACTTTCTTCCCAAATTCACTGGTAAGCAACTCTAACTAGTTTCAATCAATTTCAATTACTTTTCCATGAATATTTCCACCAAATCTATGAATTTCAAGGTAGAAATTAGATGTTTCGAGTAGAACTTAGGAATTTTACAAAATTGAGATTTAGACCTCGAATAAATGTCAGATTTCAAAATAAATCATATAAGGAGTCTCAGGGGTTAAATAGGTAATGTGGATTTAGTCTGAATCTCGGATTTTGACCATGTGGGATCGAGGGTTGACTTTTGTTGGCCTTTTAAATTTAGTTAAAGATTTATGCTTTTTCATTAGTGGGTAGTTTTTAAATCTTGTTTTGAATTGTTTGAACGATAATTGGATAGATTCTGTTGGTTTGGAGGTTTGTTCCAAAAGGAAATGTCTCGGTTGATTGTTGTCTTGTTTCTCGGAAGAGGAAAGTGTCATGATTAACCTTGACTTGAGAGAATTAAGGCATGATTAGTCTATGCAAGGTGACGAGTATATATGCATCGCCATTGGTTAAGAATGCAGGAACGGCCTTAATTGCATGTTCCCAATTGTACCATGCTATTATTCGTTCTGTGCTCTAATTGCTATATGCCTTTACTTGTTAAATTCATGCTTTCATTAGCCACTTGCCTCAATTTTCCATATGTTTCCGTGTTTCCACGCCTTCATTTATTGACCACTTTTACTTGCTTATAGATTTTACATTTTGTTAATTAGCCGTTTTTACTTGTCTTATGTCTTTACTTAGTTAATTTCCTTACTTACTCAATTTCACTATACTATGTACATTGAGCTGTCGTACAGACTTTATTTGCTTAGTTCCCTTTTGCGTTATATTGTGAGATACATCGTAGCTGGCTGCAGTACTATAATAGGTATATGATATTGGGATCGGTTTGTATACCGCAATAGTATTGAGATTATACATGGGATTGGCTCGCACACCGCAACGGTATTGAGATTATTTATAGGATTGGGTTACACGTTGCAATGTTATTTGGATTATCTATGGGATCGGGTTGCACGTTGCAACAATATTGAGAGTATATATGGAATGGGGTTTCACGTCGCAACGGAATTTATGTTATATGAGATCGGGTTGCATGCCGCAACGGTATTGTTATTGTGTGTGGATCGGGTTGCGCGCTGCAGCGGAGAAGTTATGTATTGGTTTTTATTCGTTCATGGTTTCGTTATCGTATTGCGTTGTGAAGTTGAGTAGTGATGATATTTTGGGGCCCTCTGTTTTTTAATTCTTATTGAAGTTTCCATTTTATGTGTTTCTCCTCTATTCCATTATTGTTTTCTACTTAAACTCGTTTAGATTTATAGTGAGTGCCCCGCCATAGCCTCATCACTACCTTGTCGAGGTTAGTCTCGGCGCTTACGGAGTATATGGGATTGATATTGTACTCATACACTTCTGCACTTCTTGTGCAGATTCTGGTTTTGTTCCCATCAGTGCTTAGTGGAGATTTTCCGGACCCGTTTCATGAGGAGACTTGAGGTAGAGATGCATAGTGTTCATGGACCCTGGAGTGCCGTTCTTATCTACTATACTGTTTATTTCATTTCGGACAATTGTATTATTATTTCAAAACCTTTTTGTTGTACTTCTACCAGCACATATAGTTGTGACGCCAGTTTCTGGGATTAAACTATACATAGTGTATGGATTACCAACAACCATCAAATGTGTCCTTCGCAAATGTGTTGAGTGATGCATATCATAGCCTACTTTTGAAGAGGACTTTCTTCCCAAATTCACTGGTAAGAAACTCTTACTAGTTTTCAATCAATTTCAATTACTTTTCCATGAATATTTCCATCAAATCTATGGATTTCAAGGTAGAAATTAGAGGTTTCGTGTAGAATTTAGGAATTTTACAAAATTGAGATTTCGACCTCGAATTAAGGTCAGATTTTGAAATAAATCACATAAGCGGTCTCAAGGGGTAAATAGGTAATGTGGATTTAGTCTGAATCTTGGATTTTGGCCATGTAGGCCCGGGGGTTGACTTTTGTTGGCCTTTTCAATTTGGTTAAAGATTTAAGCTTTTTCATTAGTAGGTAGTTTTTAAATCTTGTTTTGAAATGTTTGAACGATAATTGGCTAGATTTTGTTGGTTTGGAGGTCTGTTTTAAAGGAAATTTCGTGGTTGATTGTTGTCTTTTTTCTCGGAAAAGGCAAGTATCATGATTAACCTTGAATTGAGGGAATTAAGTCATGATTGGTCTATTTGCTAGTGATATATGTGTGGGGACGGCTTATATGCAAGGTGACGAGTGTATATGCATCGTCATGGGTTAAGCATGCGGGAAATGCCTTAATTGCATGTTCCCAATTGTACCATGCTATTATTCGTTCTTTGCTCTAATTGCTATATGCCTTTACTTGTTAATTCATGCTTTCATTAGCCACTTGCCTCAATTTTACATATGTTTCCGTGTTTCCACACCTTCATTTATTGACCGTCTTTACTTGCTTATGGCTTTTACGTGTTGTTAATTAGCCGATTTTACTTGTCTTATATCTTTACTTAGTTAATTGCCTTACTTACTCAATTTCACTCTACTATGTACATTGAACTGCCGTACAGACTTTATTTTCTTAGTTCCCTTTTGCGTTATGTTGTGAGATATGTCGTAGCTGGCTGGAGTACTATAATATGTATATGATATTGGGATCGGGTTGTATGCCGTAATAGTATTGAGATTATATATGGGATTGGCTTGCACGCCGCACGGTATTGAGATTATATATAGGATTGGATTGCACGCTGCAATGTTATTTGGATCATATATGGGATCCGCTGGCACGCTGCAACAGTATTGAGATTATATATGAGATAGTGATCTGTATGTCGCAACGGAATTGATGTTATATGGGATCGGGTTGCATGCCGCAACGGTATCGTTATTGTGTGTGGATCGGGTTGCGCGTTGCGGCGGAAAAGTTATACATTGGTTTTTCTTCGCTGATGGTTTCGTTATCATATTGCGTTGTGAAGTTGAGTAGTGATGATATTTTGGGGCTCTTAGTTGTGTATTTCTTATTGCGGTTTCCATTTTATTTGCTTCTCCTCTATTCCATTATTGTTTTCTACTTATACTCGTATAGATTTATAGTGAGTGCCCCGCCATAGCTTAATCACTACCTTGTCGAGGTTAGGCTGGGCACTTATGGAGTATATGGGATTGATATTGTACTCATACACTTCTGCACTTCTTGTGCAGATTCTGGTGTTGCTCCCATCAGTGCTCAGTGGAGATTTTCCGGACCCGTTTCATGAGGAGACTTTAGGTAGAGCTGCATAGTGTTGATAGACCCTGGAGTGCCCTTCTTATCTACTATACTGTTTATTTCATTTCGGACAATTGTACTATTATTTCAGAACATGTTTGTTGTACTTCTACCAGTTCATGTAGTTGTGACACCAGTTTCTGGGATTAAACTATACATAGTGTATGGATTATCAACAACCATCAAATATGTCCTTCGCAAATGTGTTGAGTGATGCATATCATAGCCTAGTTTTGAAGAGGACTTTCTTCCCAAATTCACTGGTAAGCAACTCTAACTAGTTTTCAATCAATTTCAATTACTTTTCCATGAATATTTCCACCAAATCTATGAATTTCAAGGAAGAAATTAGAGGTTTCGTGTTAAATTAAGGAATTTTACAAAATTGAGATTTAGACCTCGAATTAAGGTCAGATTTCGAAATAAATCACATAAGCGGTCTTAAGGGGTAAATAGGTAATGTGGATTTAGTCTGAATCTCGGATTTTGACCATGTAGGCCCGGGGGTTGACTTTTGTTGGCCTTTTCAATTTAGTTAAAGATTTAAGCTTTTTCATTAATGGGTAGTTTTTAAATCTTGTTTTGAATTGTTTGAACGATAATTGGCTAGATTTTGTTGGTTTGGAGGTTTGTTCTAAAGGAAATATCGTGGTTGATTGTTGACTTGTTTCTCGGAAGAGGCAAGTGTCATGATTAACCTTGACTTGAGGGAAGTAAGGCATGATTTGTCTATTATCTAGTGATATATGTACGGAGACGGCTTATATGTAAGGTGACGAGTCTTTTTCATTAATTTCATGTACCATGCTATTATTCGTTATGTGCTCTAGTTGCTATTTGCCTTTACTTGTTAAATCCATGCTTTCATTAGACACTTGCCTCAATTTTCCATGTTTCCGTGTTTCCACGCCTTCATTTATTGACCGCCTTTACTTGCTTATGGCTTTTACGTGTTGTTAATTAGCTGCTTTTACTTGTCTTATGTCTTTACTTAGTTAATTGCCTTACTTAATTTCACTCTACTATGTACATTGAACTGTCGTACAGACTTTATTTGCTTAGTTCCCTTTTGTGTTATGTTGTGAGATACGTCGTAGCTGGCTGCAGTACTATAATATGTATATATATTGGGATCGGGTTGTACGCCGTAATAGTATTGAGATTATATATGGGATTGTCTTGCACGCCGCAATGGTATTGAGATTATATATAGGATTGGATTGCACGCTGCAATATTTTTTTGATTATATATGGGATCTGGTTGCACGCTGCAACAGTATTGAGATTATATATGGGATCGGGTTGCACGTTGCAACGGACTTGATGTTATATGGGATCGGCTGCATGCCGCAACGGTATTTTTATTGTGTTTGGATCGGGTTGCGCGTTGCAGCGGAGAAGTTATATATTGTTTTTTCTTCGCTGATGGTTTCGTTATCATATTGCATTGTGAAGTTGAGTAGTGATGATATTTTGGGGCCTCTGTTGTGTACTTCTTATTGTGGTTTCCATTTTATTTGCTTATCCTCTATTCCATTATTGTTTTCTACTTATACTCGTATAGATTTATAGTGAGTGCCCCGCCATAGCCTTATCACTACCTTGTCGAGGTTAGGCTCGGCACTTACGGAGTACATGGGATTGATATTGTACTCATACACTTCTGCACTTCTTGTGCAGATTCTGGTGTTGGTCCCATCAGTGCTTAGTGGAGATTTTTCGGACCCGTTTCATGAGGAGACTTGAGGTACAGCTGCATAGTGTTCATAGACCCTGGTGTCACGACCCAAATTACCCTCCGTTGGGTATCGTGATGGCACCTAGTCTTAGGGACTAGGTATGCCTAACGTTTCCACTTAACAACAACAATAATAAAGGAATTATAACAGTCTCGATATAGAAATCATGACAGGGTTTACAATTTCCCAAAACCCTGTAAATACCAGTCATAAGCTCAACGACATCTTTCAACCGAAATAAATACAACTGTTTAGAAATAATAAGTACAGTTGACATAAACAAGAAGGTGACTCTGAAGGCTGCAAACGTAGCGGCAGGTTTACCTTGAGTCTCCTCATCAACGATCCATGCAGCTAACAACAACAAGTACCTGGATCTGCACACCAAAATACGCAGAAGTGTAGTATGGGTACACCACGGCGGTGCCCAGTAATTATCAAGACTAACCTCGGTGAAGTAGTGACGAGGACTAGTCAAGACACCACTGGTCTAATAATTAAAAAGGCAAAAGTGTACCAATGATCGAAACATAATATCTATCTAAAGATTTTTCGATATAATTAACGGTATGATCGAAATATGGAAGAAAATTCAATAATTACGATCAACGGACAGCATAATAGAAATACGAAAAGAGAATGGAAAGAATGCAAGCTAAATGTCGGGAATCACAACCCAATAAAACACTAGCAACTCGGCACTGCATCAATTTACTCACATCAGGCCTTAGCCAATAAACTCAATAAAGCTGGTCAAACTTTCGAGTAAAAACCTTTAAATCGTGGGTTTATTTCGAAATCTTTAAAGATATAATCATTTCGGAATAGAGAAATTTCTTATTTGAAACATACTTTCTCTGAATGTATATTTATATATTTTTATAAAGAGAAATCTTTAAAATGTAGTCCCTTCAAAATACGTGGTGTTCAAAATACTATCCCAAATACTGCTCTTTCAAATATCATTTTTTTCTGCAAGACAAATACTTTTCAAATATACTTTCGAAATAGAAGTCCTTCGGACATAACTTTTCCTGGAGATAATTGCTTTTCGGCTATACTTTTTCAAGATATATATATATATATATATATATATATATATCTTTCGATCCAAATCTCCTCAATGATAAAACCACCGGAACTCAGTCCACAACTCAGAATTTTTCATGCAATGCAGTACATGGGGAAAGCTCCCGGAATCTCGTCTATAGTCCCAATTTAAATATGCGATGCAGTATAGGGGCAA
>ML433465.1:28471-48284 GCA_005239525.1 Nicotiana knightiana
ATATATATATATATATATATATATATATATATATCTTTCGATCCAAATCTCCTCAATGATAAAACCACTGGAACTTAGTCCGCAACTCAGAATCTGTCATGCAATGCAGTACAGGGGGAAAGCTCCCGGAATCTCGTCCGTAGTCCCAATTTAAATATGCGATGCAGTATAGGGGGAAAGCTCCCAGATCTCCGTTTGTAATCCCAATTTAAATATGCAGTGCAGTACAGGGGGAAAGCTCCCGGATCTCTGTCCGTAGTCACAATTTAAATGTGCAATGCAGTATAGGGGGAAAACTCCTGGATCTCAGTCTGTAGTCCCAATTTAAATCTGCAATAAGTACAGGGGGAAAGCTCCCGAATCTCGGTTCGTAGTCCCAATTTAAATATGCAATGCAGCCACTGAGGAAAACAACCAGAATGCGACAGAAACAACATCTATTGCCACAACAGGCACAAAAGAAAACAAGATCGAATGCAAAGTGCGATGAGAAAATCAATACAAAGACTTAAATCACAAAAATGGAAAAAACTCACTCATAAGAAATAGCCACTGAAAGGAATGCCAAGCACAAAGAGAAGCAGCATAACGAGGGGAAAACAAGGCAAATATAGCAACGATTCTATATATTTAAGTTCGCAACCAAGAAACCAAATCATCCCGGCAAGGGAATCGGCTATAACCAATCTCACTTAGAAAATTAGCTTCACCGAATAAACTCAGCTTGAACAATGCTCAGTAAATAGGCAACATCAAATAAATACCATCAACATGGGCGGTCATCAATTAAACCTAAGTAGTACTTAAGGGAAAATTATTTAAATCACAATGTACGACTCACGGGCATGCTTGACACCAATGTATAGATATTCCAATTATTTGTTAGACAATTATAGGGCGAGATCATACTAGTTTTAGTGACATAGGCAGTGTATGAAGAAAGATATAGTATAACGGTAGAAAAGGCAAAGTCTTCATTTAAGTCAATTAAGGTCAAATAAGAAACAAGGAATGCTAGGCAAGTACTTCTAATTTGAGCAGGAAGAGATGAAACTAGAAATCAGGAATTCAGATATAAAAATTTCAATTCATACACGGGGAATATAAGGACCTAAAATCCCTAAAGGACAATCTATTTACAAATAAGTCCGAGTATGAACTCGTCACCTTGCGTACGTGGACTACAATCAACATAGAAGACTCAATCCTAAGGGGTAGTTCCCCCACAAAAGGTTAGGCAAGATACTTACCTCAAAGATGACAACTCGGTACTCAAAAATAGACTTATCGGGCGGGAAGGCCTCTGGACGGCTCAAAATCAACTAAAACAACTTCAAAATACACATAAAACGTATAAGGAATGATTCCGAATAATAAAGTTTCAATCCTCGTCAATGCTAGCAAAGAAGGCCTTTGAAGATCGACGTTGTTGCTTAATCAGGCCACCTCGATAAAGTCGGGGCCTATACAGTCTAATCAGATGATCGAGGGTAAAAGAATCCCCTCGACCATGTTTGAAAAATACCTAATTAGGTAAACGATTCGCCAGAATGATGGATAGATTTGGCCAATCGTCACCCGATATTGTCTGTATAAATCGAGGATCACTTGGTCTATCGGTGGCGATGATGGCTCTACCGGACCTAAGGTGAAAGCATATGTGTACACACTAAGGAAACATGCTTTGTGTATGGTTATGTCTTCCTCAGGTGAAGGAATATCCACTTGTACCGCCTCCCCCCAACGATAGTCGATCCTCACTTTCTCAGTTTCAGTTATCAAGTTGATATATCGAGATATAGGTTCACATCGTCCCGCTATCAAAGAAGGGTTTTCGACCTTGAAATCAGAGGATGTTTCACAAGGTCTAGGGATGCACTCCTCAACACGAGGAGATACTACTTCTTTGATCTTAGATGAGTGTGATGAAGAAGGGGCTTTATCCTTTTTGGGAACATTCTTAGAAGTCTTTGCCATTTTTGCTATAAAAATTTCAGATGAAGAGGAATAAATTGGTTGAGAGATCAACATAGAGAAGAAGCAAGTGTATAAAAGAGTTGATCAAGGTCTGAAGATGTTGTGAAAAGTAAAAGCTTAAGGAGTGAAGGATTGGAGTATTTATAGGGGTCAGTATGCGTATTGGAGAAAACAAAAGGACGGCCAACCGTCGTTATCGATTTACAGATTTTCAAGAACCGTGCAAGCGTGGCCTTTGCACGTCCTTTTCTGTCGCATCAATCACTGACCTCGCGTCACTGATGTCATGGTGGGGACATCGAAGAGTCAAAGAATTCAAATTGTTTCTTATCATTTCATTCTAAGAAGCGCGGGGACTATCCGTATAGACCGGGGACCCCGATATCGAGGCCTCTATGGCATGCCGAGCCCGATCTCGAGAGGCTCGAAGTAGAGTCTGAAGCTCGACCTCGAAGTGCATATCTCGAGGAAGTATGTCGAAGGCCCATCACGGCCTACCTCAGAGCAGTCTATAATCGATGACCGTCATGGAAAGCCGGGAATTTCCCAAACACATGTGGTTAGAGTTGATAAGGTCTGCAAAGATAGTACAAGTCTGTACAAGGTCGTTATACAGCTGTACCAATAGCATTTCTCTGTCATAATTAGGCATGTACTATGTTGGGATTCACCCCTCCTATATAAAGGAGACCCCAAATATTTTTGTAACACACAACATTTACTGCAATAGAACATTCTCTGTTTTTTTCGTGCTCAACATTGTCTCTCAGCTTTATTGCTTCTCATTTGGTGTTCTTCATTTATTGTTCTCTATTTATTGCTATAGTCTAACCTCGAGGTTCCCAGCCCCAGTGAGCTCGAGGCCCCAGTCTTGTGACAACTTTGGTTTGCTTATCTCATTTTCCTTACCTACACTTGTTACTTCTTGATTATTAACTAGTATTAGAATAACTCACATATTTTAAAATCACAAATAAAATATAATTGTTAAAACCATTTTCAAGGTAAACAAAAAGAAAAATGTACTCTCTTCTTTTCATTTGCAATTTATATATGTCAGTCTTTGAGTGTGCATAAAGTTTAAAAAAGAAAGATGTCTTGCACATATTGAAACTATCTTTAATAACTTATAGACTCTAGTCTTAAACATACTAAGATATTTCTATGTCCATAATAGTATGTCATCAAGGAAAAAATGCAAAGTTTAATTAAAAAGTTTCTAAATGTAATTAAGGTATCATTCTTTTTAGAATAAATTAAAAACAAAAAAGAATATCATATAAAATGAAATAGAGGTGTAAGCAACTAAGCATAAATAATACTCCGTCCATTTAAATTTATTTAACGTAGTTTGTTTGATTCGACACTAAATTTAAAAAGTATAAAAATTTAAAACGTGTAGTATTAAAAGCTTAAATGATAAAAACTTATGTGTCGTTCAATTTGTGTGGCTGAAAAATCAAATCATACCTGAGTTTTCGCAGAATAATACCGTGTTCAGTAACACGATGAAACCCAACAAGGGATACAAACTCATATGTGGCTTTATTCTTTAACACTCCATCCTAAATCACATAAAAAAAACCAAAAAGAAGAATGATACGCAGATTCTCTCTTACTTCTAGTTGATAATTGGATGATGCTTAGAAGGTAGAAATTGCAATATGTAGTAGATTAACATAATGCCCCCTTTAACTTTAAAACGGGAAAACGTTGTGCTCAACAATAGCAATAACACTAAAAAATGCACTACACCAAAGTCAGTTATTACTAATTAGACAAAATAACACAAACCTTATGGATGCCACTCTCATGAGAAAATGCATTAGCTCCAACAATGGCCTTATGTCGCTGCAGCTTAAGCCCACTGTACTCTTCTACCTACACAACGTACAACAATTGTGTCAACATAAAAGCACAAAAGAAGCAGATTTCAAAAGGTAAAATATCTCTAACTAGAATATTAAGATGAGAGTAGGGGTACATGCAATACCATTTTGCTCGTCGCGATTATATGCTTTGTATTAATCTCAGTATAGGTACCACCTAGTACTTCCTCTCCACGATATTTAGAGCCATCACAATCTATTTCAGTAAAGGGAAAGTCAAATTCTCAACGGACAGAAAGGGACATCATTCTTGTTTAACTCAAAAAATAATTTTCAAGGTCAAAGCAATTAATTTTATATGATGGGCCACAAGCCACCGATTTGATTCGAAAGATATAAATTTTTGTTAACACAACGTGATACAAAAGTGGAAAATAAATTCAATGACAGATAATATAACAAAAATAAAATAGAGAAAAAATAACTCTTATTGGATGATATATTCTTGATAGGATGATGAGCCGAATAGACTTGAAGAGCCGAATTATAGCAAACTTGGGAGCAAGTTGTATGAATTATAATGTATATAACTGTATAGAAGAAAATTAGACGATTTACAATGGTGGTAAAGTGTGTATAGTTATAGGACTAGTTCACCATTCTCCTTGAATTATGGATTTATTATGAGCAATTACGCAATTCATCCATATTTGGAAGACTTGTAACGACTAAGTAGATTCTGAAATTTCGTAACCAATGAGTTGATTCCTTGCCTATTGAGTTAATCACGTACCTGTTGAGTCAATGCGAGTAAGCCTACTACCCCTTCTTCTAGTCCTAACCGATGTTATATAGAATGAATGTCGTCGATTATTATGGTACAAGGAGTAGGAGCAGAAGACGTTGAAGGGGTTGAAGATTTGGAGGTCATTGTTCATAAGAACGAAGGAAGTTATACAAAGAAGAGGAGGATCGTTAAGAGGGTTTGAGGAAGAAGGTAAAGATACAAATGAAAGTAGAAGAGGTTTTAGAGGGCTATTTATAAGGAAAAACCATCATCATGAACCGTCATCGTGGAACGGTCGTATCAAACTAAAAGAGTCGTCTATGCCTAGAAAATCCTTGTAAACCACATAATCAATCATTGTAAGATACGTGTCACAAGCATTAAATAGAAGAGTTATAGGTCTCTTCACTTCTGTTGTGCATCATAATAATCTCAGAAAACTGCCATAAATAAACACTTAATTTCCTGAATATTCAGTTGAGAATATCCAGAAAGTGGAGAACTATTTACGTTGCTGCAAAATAAATTGATCATGAGACCAATATTATAATGACATGTGTCATGGGAGTTGATATGATAAAAAAGAATAATGTGCAAAGAAGATATGAACAACACTCACGAAATTGCCTATGAGAATACCGTGCATGTTAGTTGAATAAGAGAAAACAAGTACATAGTTGTTAATTAAGGTTATTGGAAGTCATAGAAATGAAAATGTCATTAATAGTTACAAATATGAAAAGAAATCAGTTGAATCCCTATTGTCTGTTGTTACGGTCTCAAGCGCTACAAATCACCCACATGATGAATAATTAATATAATAAATATTAGTAGTAGGCATGAAGTACATAGAGTAAACAGTTACAAATTGTAATACTATATAAGCCCCTTCCATAACTTGTATCATCGTCAAGAGAACTGCTAAATTTTATTATCAATTATCAATATTCTTACCGTTTTCTATTACTGAAAGATTCTATTCTTTCTTACTGGAAGAAAGCGGCAACCATTGATAAGAACTTTATTTTCTTATTCTCTTAATTTTATTCTCTATTAACGTTATTTCTTTTCATATCAATCATAATTGAAAAAGTAAGTAAATTAGTTGTTAGAAACATGAATTATTCTATTTATTTGTTTTGATTACAATTTTTTTTTTTTGGCTAAACAATTATTACCAAAAAAATAAGCACCAAGATGGCAAAAGGATCCCCAAATATTTCAAAACCTGGTTGCACGTGTACAATTATTCATGTCATATGGTTTGTCTAATTGTCTTCAATAATTCATCGAGTTGCCTCTCCTTTATAAAATGCATGTGTGTATAACACCAAATCCAGTATAAAACCTTTTAGCAGTGACAAAGCAGGAAAAAAAATGGCAATAAACAAACACAAGTTAATCAGGGCTTGTTTTCTGTATTTTCTAGGCGAAATGGCCTCGTGCTCACTTAAACTTGTACCGAATTTTAAAGCCGATATACAAATTTACATTATTCTCATTTGAACACTCAAACTCACATATCCGGTAACTGATAAACCTAGTTGACCGTTGACCATGCACATGTGGCAGTGACAGAAATGATGTGGACAAGGTGGGTGCAAGTCATGAAAATTACGTGTGTGACTACAATAGTTTTGATTTAAATTCGTTAATTGGGGTTGACAAGAATTTTTTGGTTTCGATTCGATAATCTGGTTCAATTATTTCAGAAAGAGAACAGAAAAAGGAAAAATGAGGTATTAAATTTGCTTCGAAGTGAAGGGGGTTTTTGTTGAAAGATGTTGACCACCATGGTTGGTTTGTGATCTAATATGGCACGGGTAACAACAGAGATCAATCTTCTTGCTGAGAATTGGAAATATATTCTTGGCGGCTTGATTTGTCACGTTTTTATATGTGTTTCCTTTCCATCAATTTATGTTTCTTTTTTCTTTTTCATACTTCTTTTAATGGTTATTTGAGGGTGCCTGATTTCATGTATTTTACAGTGCTGCTATCAATCAGCTTTTAAAATTAGTGGTGTTGTAAATTTGATAGAATAAGAGAGAGAAAGAACACGGAAGAAAAAGAAGAACAAAAATAAGAAAAGTAACGGAGGTAGGTGAATGGAGAAGATGGGGGAGATGGGTGAATGGAGATGATGGGTCTTTTTCTCTTTCTTTTTTTTTAATTTGTAACTTTTTTTTTTTGCTTATTTAGTATTTAAGAATAGGACCCACAAATAACACATGTCAAGTAATACGTAGTCTGGTATATGACGTGTTGTACATGTAAGCGCAATTGATATACACGCATTACTGGATCTATTTATTTGTACTCATTCCGTCAAGTCCGAGTGTTCAAATGGAAAAATCTAAAGTTTATCTATCGGCTTTTGATCACGCTCAACTATGTCTAATAAAAGACTAAACGGGCGTTGCAAATATAATCCGGGGTATTATGCCCAGATTCGATCCCACAGGAAATTTACGTATCAATCAAGTCTTTAGAATACACAACTTTTACACAATCAATTCTCTCAAGACTTTTTAATATAAATTGGTGATGTTTTACTAATTCTACTGGCAATAATAATAACTAGCAATTACTAACAATGTGTTGTAAATAATGATGATAAAGGTCTAACGTTATGGTTTCCCCCGTTGGTGAACTTACTTCTCGGATACTTCATATAGCTTGATTAGTTGTCTCTATCAATCATGAACACTCTATCTACCATAAATCTCTCTCAAGTAATTATGATAATTTACTAGACGCACTCTCTCAAGTTACGCTAGCTAGATTGCATTACAGTTCACTTTAGATTGCACCCGAGATATCGTTATCTCTAATCCAACATCTAAACCCTCGGTTATGACTTTCGTCTATACTCCGGGAGTGATGTTGTTCAAACAACTACCTAAATATGCACTCTCTCTCAAGTAGATACATAATAAATAGGAACAGCTAATTGAGGGCCCTTTCAATCAACTACAACAAGAACGTAGTTGAACAAATAGAGATAAATCAACCAATCAAAACTATATTAATAACACAATAAATTCATCCCCAACGGGGTTCTACCAAACCCTAGATTAAAGAAGTTAGCTAGACATGTTCATAAGAATCAAACCCAAAATAAATTGCATAATTGAACTACAAAGTAATGAATAAAAGATGTAAAAATCAATGTTTTGTCACTTCAATGGTTCCCTCTCTTCGAATCCGTCGAAATCCTCTTCAAGTTGTGTTTTCGGGGTCTATTCATATGTTTAGGACAAACTCTAAACGTGTAGGAGACTTCTATTCTAACCGGGAAACACTTAAACTCGTCAAAACTCGGAATTGACCGAACTTGGAAACCCGGGCCTTTGGGCTCAAACACCCTCTTAAGGCAAGGACAGGCCTGGCGTTTGGGTTCTAACTCCCCCCTAACGCCAGGGGCTGCCTGGCTTTAGGGGCCAAACGCCCGGCTATCGCCCGGGTGTTTCCTCTTCGACCCTTAAGTGTATTTTCGACGTATTTTCATCCCTTTAGCTCCGTTTTCATCTCCACTTCACCTACACATGCAATAAACTCCATTAAGCACATAAAAAGTGTGTTTTTATCATTAACGCACATAAAATGTAAGGCATATAAATTATTAAACCATGAATTCTATCCTCGCATCAATACCCCACACTTAAACATTTGCTCGTACTCGAGCAATCACACTACACTCATGTACACAACTTATTAAGCAAATCTCTTAACACGTTATACCAAGAATATTTAAAACAGTTCAAGCACAAAGGTGTGACATCCTCGCCTCAATAATCGACTCACAAATACCATGCTTTATTCACAATTCACTAACTACTCTAACTTAGAGGTCAACAACATTACCTTTCCTTCATGAATCATGTGCCCTCACCAAATCAAAGAGCTAGTTCCTCACACAATAAAATTTAAGAACACTTAGGAACTCAAGATAGAAAGAATTCACTCGCTCTCAGAAATAATATTCATATGCCACAAAAGATGCACCATAGGCTTGCCCGTAGTGTACTACTCTACTAATCGAGCTCATTCAGTCTAGGATCAAGTAGGACTTTATTTGGTTGTAATGTAGGCTGCGGGACGGGTAGGATACATTTGGATATAAGAGTGACTACACCTCCCTAAGCACTTTAATACATATACTTTAGCGCTCAACCTCAAACTTATATTAAGCCAAACTCCACCTTCACATCAATGTTATTACCCCATACTTCTTTAAGCACAATTACATTAAGAGTGACCACATATATTTCTCTTTCACAACAATACAATTGTTTATACTTTATTTATTTATTTTTCTTTTCTTTTCTTTTTTTTTTCTTTTTCAAGTGACTCTTACTTTTCAAAACAATGCACCTTTCTCCTTATTTCAATTATTCCCCTCAAAAATCGCCTTACCACCCCACACTTTAAATTTTCCATAATTCATCACATTTTTAGTGCTTACGAGAGGTGAAAAGGTTCAAATATATGATCGATTCAAACAAAGGGATATGGCTTGTAATGTGATTGCCAAAGAAACAGGATTATAGGCTCAACGGGGTTAACGACGATACAAAACAATTAGGTGGGTAAAATATAGATAACTGGCTCAACAAAGAAATGCCTATATCACTTCCAAGACTGAAAAAAACTTCTATTTCGCTTTGCACACACACGGGGAAAGTTCTAGACATAAAATGCAATGCACAGAATAATATACAAATCTCACACACACATGGCACATAACTCACTCAGGATTGGATCTATTACGACACTCCAGTCAAAGCAGTTAAGCAAATCTTAAGAATCCCTGATTTAAGGTATTTATCCTGGAGTCAAAAAATTGAGCCTAAACGTCACAACCAAAGTACTGACTATTCTCAAGGCAGTAACACGTTTCGAGATATTGCTACTATTAAAACCTTAGCCATGTGATTACTACTCCTAAAAATTAAAAACTATCTACACCCGGTTCAATTAAAAACCCTTGGAAAAGAACCGTGGTCCAAAGAAAAACCAAGGGGGAATTACTACACTACCTAAAACAAAACAAAAAAAACTCTTTTTGGTATTTTCTCTAAACTTACTTCCTTCAAGAAAACTGTCAAGGAGATCCATCGTCAGGAAAATTCCACATATTTCTAATAAGTTTTTTTTTCTGGTTTTGTTCTACTTTAAAAATAAACACTTACCAACAAGAAAACTAAAACTACTAACAAGAATACACACTAAACACAACAAATCACAACAAAAATGTACCACACCCCACACTTAAATCATGCAGTGTCCTCAATGCATCACATATAGACAACACAAGAAATAAAAGTAAGGTGTAAGAAACTCCCTGGTCCAATAGTGTTGACATCCTTTCCATTGATCTCGCTTTCATGCTCCTTCGAGCACATGCTTGAATCACTTTATGCCTCCACTTTGAACTTATGAATTGAACCCCAATTTTCGATTCTGCTCTATGATCATGCTCATGGGGTGGTGGAGCAACTCTGCCTGGCCCAATAAAATCATTAATAATCTGCGCTTCTTGGCTTTTCGATGAAATGTGTACTCCCTACTTTCTGGCTGGAAGAATTCAAGAATGTAGGCATCTTGTTCTTTATCCCTCAGCTTATCAGGTGGTTCGGATAACTCTATTTGCATATCCTCATCCCAGCACAATGTGAACAGATGGTTGGAGTGAGTACCAACATCCTCAACAATAATGACACTGAGTGGTTCTTCAATAGATGGCTCGGCCGGCGGTTTCTCTCTTTCCTCTACATATAGTGAATCAAACTCGAGAGCCCGTTTCCATACCTCTTTTTCCTCAAGTGCTAACACCCAATCTGCTAGTTTTTCACCGTTCATATCNAAATTTCCTCATCTACCTTGCATTCTAATATCACAAAATCAGCAGGAAATAAAAACTTCCCCACTTGCACCAAGAGATCATCCAAAATACCCGACGGTCTCTTCACTGTCCTATCAGCAAGTTGCAACAACATGGAGGTGGGCCTGGCTCTACCTATCCCCAGTCTTTTATATATGGCCAGCGGCATCAGATTAATGCTGGCCCCCAAGTCAAATAGAGCTTTGGTGAAAGTTAAGTTGCCAATAGTACACGGAATTGTAAAACTCCCTGGGTCAGACAACTTTTCAGCAATAGGATGCGTCACCACTGCACTACAAGTCTGAGTAAGGGTGACAGTAGCTAGATCTTGAAAGTCAACTTTTCTGGACATTAATTCCTTCATCATTTTAGCATACCCAGGCCTTTCTTTCAATGCATCAATCAATGGAATATTTACCTGTATCTGCTTTAGCATGTCCAAGAACTTCTTGTACTGTTCATCCTTTTGGTATTTAGCCAGCCTCTGAGGGAATGGAGCTGGCGGTCTCTTTTTCCCAGTGATTTGGGACTTTTCTTTCTCAGCCACCACCTCAACTACCGGCTTCTGAGTCATCTCCACTTCTTTTTCAGTCTCACTCTGTGCTATGGGTTCTTCTTCACTAGGTTGCACTGTTTCCTCGGTCAAGTTTGTTGAATCATCAAGTTTAGTCGGCATGGGTACCAGTGTCTCGGTCTGTCTGCTTTCATGAGCTCTTTCCAGTTCCAAATTTAATTCCCTACCACTGCGAAGAGTCACTGCCATCAGCTGCCTTGGGCCCTGATCCACAGGATTTACCTGAGTATCTGCAGGTAAAGTTCTAGGAGGACGACTGCTTACTTCCATATATATCTGGCCCAACTGTATTTCAATATTTTTTATAGTTGCATCATGTACATCTACTCTTTCACTGATTTTGGCATTTGACCCAATTACCTGCTGCATCATAGCTTCTAACCTGGCAAACCCATCTTCTTGCCTCCCCCCTTGTTGTTGCTGAGGAGGGTAGTATGATTGTTGCTGATTCTGATGGGTATAACCTTGTGGGATATGATACGGTGCTGCGTTAACTTGTGGTCCCCTGACACCCATATTTCCACTATTCTGCTGTTGGTGAGGTGGCCTATATGGTTGAACTTGCTGACCCCAGTTCTGCCCCCCTTGTCTCTGGCTTGCATAATTCGACACATAATTTATATTTTCTGGATTAGGAGGGTGATGACATTCTGTATTCTAGTGATTACCAAGTGGTTGACTAATGCAAGAAGTGCATAAGCCCCCATTGGTTGTGTCAACGATGTGTACTTGCTGTTTTTGTCCCGATTCTTCCACCTTCTTAGTAAGTATACTCATTTGTGTTATCAAGGTTGTCACGTTCTCTGCAATGGTATTAGATGGATCGAATGGCACTGAATGAACTACAGGATTAATGGGTGCATTCCTTGTTGTCCATCCTGAATTCTGCGCCATTTTATCAAGTAAGATTTGACTCTCTCTCCAAGTTTTGCCCAGGAATGCTCCACCAGCCGAAGCATCAACATTTTCTTTCACAGTATCAGCTAAACCCATGTAGAAACGCTGCCCCAACANCTGTTAGGTGGATGAAACTTGTTCACGAATTGTTTGACTAACTCCTCCCATATGGTAATGGAATTGATGGGGAGTGAGTTAAGCCAAGTTTGGGCAGCACCAGTCACTGAGAATGGAAACAAAAACAGTTTATTTCCTCCTGAGTAACGTTAGGCTGCCTCTGTGTTTTGCATATTGATAGGAAGTTTTTCAAGTGCTGCTGGGGGTCTTCAATGTATGACCCTGAGAATAGCCCTTTGTTCTGCAATAGGTGCAGCATACTATTTGTTATCTGAAAGGACTCGGCCTGTATGTGAGGAACCAGTATTGCTGTGGCCAAATTCTCAGCTGTGGGTTGTGCCCAGTCATATAAAGTAGCCTCTGCCTCTATTTGAGCTATTGGGTCTACCACATCATCCCCGTGATTGTTCCGGTTGTGTGCATCTTCCATGTCTGTTTCAAGTTGTTCAATTTGTGGTTGATGTTTGCTTTTTTGGTTGGTCCGGTTTATGGCCATGAAAACTTTCTCGAGGTCTGATAAGGCATCAATTACTTCACCAGTCCTCGATGAGTTTCTAGGCATGCAACTGAAACACGTTAGCAAACGTTAAACTTTCAATGTGAAAACAAAAATTTGAAGACAATTGACTATATTTCAGAATTTTGTATTTCTTCCAACTCAATTAATAATACCGTTAAGTCCCCGGAAACGGCGCCAAAATTTGATCACGCTCAACTATGTCTAATAAAACACTAAACGGGCGTTGCAAATATAATCCGGGGTATTATGCCCAGAGTCGATCCCACAGGGAATTTACGTATCAATCAAGTCTTTAGAATATGCAACTTTTACGCAATCAATTCTCTCAAGACATTATAATATAAATTGGTTATGTTTTACTAATTCTACTGACAATAATAATAACTAGCAATTACTAACAATGTGTTGTAAATAATGATGATAAAGGTCTAAGGTTATGCTTTCCCCCGTTGGTGAACTTACTCTCGGATACTTCATATAGCTTGATTAGTTGTCTCTATCAATCATGAACACTCTATCTACCATAAATCTCTCTCAAGTAATTATGATAATTTACTAGACACTCTCTCTCAAGTTACGCTAGCTAGATTGCATTGCAGTTCACTTTAGATTGCACCCGAGGTACCATTATCTCTAATCCAACCTCTAAACCCTCGGTTATGACTTTCGTCTATACTCCGGGAGTGATGTTGTTCAAACAACTATCTAAATGCACTCTCTCTCAAGTAGATACACAATAAATAGGAACAACTAATTGAGGGCCCTTTCAATCAACTAAAACAAGAACGTAGTTGAACAAATAGAGATAAATCAACCAATCAAAACTATATTAATAACACAATAAGTTTATCCTCAACGAGTTCTACCAAAACCCTAGATTAAAGAAGTTAGCTAGACATGTTCATAAGAATCAAACCCAAAATAAATTGCATAATTGAACTACAAAGTAATGAATAAAAGATGTAAAAATTAATGTTTTTTCACTTCAATGGTTTCCTCTTTTCGAATCCTTCGAAATCCTCTTCAATTTGTGTTTTCGGGGTCTATTTATATGTTTAGGACGAACCCTAAACGTGTAGGAGACTTCTATTCCAACCGGGAAACACTTAAACTCGTCAAAACTCGGAATTGACCGAACTTGGGACCCCGGGAGTTTGGTCTCAAACACCCCCTTAAGGCCAGGGCAGGCCTGGAGTTTGGGCTCTAACGCCCCCCTAACGCCAGGGGCTGCCTGGCTTTAAGGGCCAAACGCCCGGCTATCGCCTGGGTGTTTCCTCTTCGACCCTTAAGCGTATTTTTGACGTATTTGCATCCTTTTAGCTCCGTTTCCATATCCACTTCACCTACACATCAAATAAACTCCATTAAGCACATAAAAGTGTGTTTTTATTAAACCATGAATTCTAGCCTCGCATCAGCTTTTAAAATCCCTACAAGTCTAAGTGGTTAGGAAGTCATCACGCCTATTTTCTATGAAAGAATAGGAAGCTTTGAGTAAATAAGAGAGTAAAATATTGTTAGTCTTGATATGATATATATGGTCCAAATAGGATTAGGTGAAGTCTCTTTGTACAAAAGTTAAAACACTAAGCTGACATTTGGACATAGATTTGATTGAAACTTATAAAAAGAATTTTTGAAGTTGTATAGAAAAATAATTTTTGAAAGTTGAAGTTGTGTTTGGACATGCATTTTATTTGAAGAAAATTGAAGTTCTGTGAGTGGAAGAAAAGATTTCATCGAACAACTGCTCAAAACCTGTTTTTGGGAACTTGAAAATTTTTAAATTTTTTTTCTTTAAAACATGATCATATTTCATAAACATTTTAATTTTTTGTTTTGTAATAAATAAAGTCAAAATCTATAACCAAACGAGAACTAACTCACCTCCTCTAGAGAACCATTTCCAGCTCTTTCACCAAGATTTGGAGGTCATAGTTCATAAGAACGAAGGAAGTTATACAAAGAAGAGGAGGATCGTTAAGAGGGTTTGAGGAAGAAGGTAAAGATACAAATGAAAGTAGAAGACGTTTTAGAGGGATATTTATAACGAAAAAACGTCATCATGAACCGTCATCGTGGAACGGTCGTATCAAACTAACAGAGTCGTCTATGCCTAGAAAATCCTTGTAAACCACATAATCAATCATTGTAAGACACGTGTCACAAGTATTAAATAGAAGAGATATAGGTATCTTCACTTCTGTTGTGCATCATAATGATCTCAGAAAACTGCCATAAGTAAACTCTTAATTTCATGAATATTCAGTTGAGAATATCTAGAAAGTGAAAGACTATTTGTATTGGTGAAAAATAAATTCACCATGAGACCAATATTATAATGACATGTTTCATGGGAGTTGATACGATAAAAAAGAATGATGTGCAAAGAAGATATGAACAACACTCACGGGATTGCATATGAGAATACCGTGCATGTTAGTTGAATAAGAGAAAACAAGTACATGATTGTTAATTAAGGTCATTGGAAGTCATAGAAATGGAAATGCCATTAATAGCTGCAAATATGGAAGGAAATGAATCGAAATCCTCTTGTCTACTGTTACTGCCTCAGGCGCTACAAATTTTTGAATTTTTTTCCTCGAAACATGATCATATTTTATAAACAAATAATATTTTTAACTTTTTTTTAACAAATGAAACCAAAATCTATGACCAAACGAGAATTAACGCACCTCCTCTAGAGAACCATTTCCAGCTCTTTCACCAATGTCGTGGACAGTCACATCTACTAGTCTTTCCCCTGCACACACTCCCTGAAATTGGTATAAACCATTAATTAAGCATTAGAGTAATCACTACTAAAAATTCGGGAAAAAACGACCACAAAAGTGAAAAGCGACCAAAATGCGTCCAAACAAGCTTGGTCGCTATTTTGCTGGTCCCTTTACCATAGAGACCAAAGTTGGTCGCCAATTAGCGACCAACTTTGACCTCTATGTTAAATTGATCAAATATTTCGGGTATAAAAAAAAGAGACCAACTTTGGTCGCTATATTATTTTAATAATATAAATTTAGCGACCAAATTTGGTCTCTATTTTTAAATTACGTTATTTATTTATTTATTATTATAAAAAATATAGAGACTAACTTTGTTCTGTAATAAAATATAATATTTTAAAATCTGGAAAATAGCGACCACAGTTGGTCGCTTTTTTATTAATTTATTTAATTTGTTTTTAAAAGAAGAGACCATAATTGGTCGTTAATTTCCAGAAAAAATAATTTTTTTACTAATTTATTTAATTTTTTTTAAACCAAAGCGACCACAATTGGTCGCTAATTTCCAGAAAAAATATTTTTTTTAATAACATAGCGACCAAAGTTGGTCGCTAATTTCCACAATTGGTCAAACCATGATTGCTTCCGTCCATGTTTCAAAGTGAATGCTTTAGTATGTTCCATGCAGTACGGACAAGCTATCCTACCAGCAGTCATCCACCCAGACAACATTCCATACGCAGGAAAATCATTAATTGTCCACATTAAATTAGCACGCAAATTGAAATTCTGCTTGGCTGATATGTCATATGTTTCAACACAATCATACCACAATTCTTTCAGCTCATCAATCAAAGGTTGCAAATATACATCAATCAAACTTTTCGGATTACGTGGACCGGGGATAATACAATTTAAGAATATATATGGACTAGTCATGCACAACTCGGGTGGTAGATTATAAGGTGTAAGAAAGACAGGCCAGCATGAATATGGTGTCACAGATACAGAATAAGGCGTGAAGCCATCCACACACAGACCCAACCGAATATTCCTTGGTTCACTAGCAAAATCTGGATATGTCCTATCAAAGTGCTTCCAAGCTTCTCCATCTGAAGGATGACACATAACACCTGGTGGTCTTCTATTTTCAAAGTGCCATCTCATATGAGAAGCTGAACTTTCCGATGCATATAACCTCTTTAACCTAGGTATAAGAGGTAAATAATGCATCGCCTTGATAGCGATTATTTTTCCGCTGGAAAGCCTCTTGAAACGAGGCTTGTGGCAAAATTTACAATTGTCTAAATCTGCATTATCTTTATAATATAACATGCAACCACCTTCACAACAATCAATACTCATTGACGAAAGTCCTAACTTAGAAACCAATCTCTTTGCCTTATAGAGATCATCACGTAAGCTGATATCATGGTCAACTAGTTCAGTCATAAGGTCAATGAAAGAGTCCATGGCTGCCTGAGAAATATTCCAATCAGATTTTATACTTAGTAATCTAACTGCAACAGACAACTCAGAGTGCGGACTTCCTTCCTTTAATGGATGACTAGCTTCCTCTAACTGTTTAAAAAAATGGTTTGCGTCATCATTAGGGGTTTGTTCAACGTTTCCAGTGGGCTCACTCCCAAATTGCATCCCAAAAGCATCTGCAACCATATCGTGCATTCTAGAATCATAATTTGTATTGTCCATCGACCTACTACTTTCACCCGCAACTGTGATATGAAATATCCCATTGCTACCATCGACCTCTCATGATAAGTCCACACAAAGTAATTCGCTATAAACCCCTTCCTATAAAGATGAACTTTAACTACCTCCAGTTTTTCAAACCTCATACAGTCGCACTTAACACAAGGGAACCTAATTAATCCATCTTTTTGGTATGGTGGAAGTTCCATTGCATGTCTAACAAAGACCTCAACACCTTCTACAAATTCCTCCCGCAATCCCCGCCGATTAGGATAATTCCTATTGTACATCCAAGTTCGATGTTCCATCTATACAAATAAAACAAGAACAAATTAATTTAGTTAATTCATATCCTAATCGTTTTTAGTTAATTAATTCATATCCTAAAGGTTCAACTCATATCCTAAATGTTCACTAAAGGTTCAAAAGACAATACATAATTGAAATCTAACTAAAAAAATTTCAACACTAATTAAACTAATTAGTTAATAAAATTATTTAACAAATCTAATTAAAACAAGACCTTAAACCCTAATCTTCAATAAAATACAATGTTCACAAAATTAAAACACTAAATCAAACAATAAACTACAATGTTTATACATCTGTAAACTATTTGTATAGATGTTCCATCTATACAAATAAAACAAGAATAAATTAATTTAGTTACTTCATATCCTAATCGTTTTTAGTTAATTAATTCATATCCTAAAGGTTCAACGCATATCCTAAATGTTCAATTCATATCCTAAAGACAATACATAATTTAAATCTAACTAAACTAAATTCAACACTAATTAAACTAATTAGTTAATAAAATTATTTAACAAATCTAATTAAAACAAGACCTTAAACCCTAATCCTCAATAAAATACAATGTTCACATAATTGAAACACTAAATCAAACAATAAACTACAATGTTGACATAATTGAAACTAAAACTAGAAAAAGATTCAAGATTCAAGTTCAAACTCACCTTTTTTTAAGGTGGAGAATGAGAGATAGGGTGGTGGGGGGCTGCAGTGGGTGGGTGCGGCAGTGGGTGGTCCGGAGAGCAGTGGCGGCGACAAGGAGAGATTCGGCGAGCAGTGGGTGGGGGGCGGCAGTGGGAGTGACAGAGAAGGGGAGGGAGGGAAAGAGAGGAGAAAGGAAATTTTTGGGGAGATAATATGAAAAATGGGGGCTTTTGCATCCGTACCCATTTTTTGTGCCACGTTTTAACTTATACCCGCTTTTGTAAAAAAACTGCATCCGTACAAAAACTTCAGCATACGGGGCTGAAGTTCCCCCAGTTACACTGGAGAAGTTTTTGTCTTTGTAAATGGGGAACTTTAGCATACGGGGCTGAAGCTCCCCAATTATAAAGACAAAAACTTCAGCATACGTATGCTGAAGTTCCCCATTTACAAAGAAAAAAACTTCAGCATATGTATGTTGAAGTTCCCCATTTACAAAGACAAAAACTTTAGCTCTAGAGCTGAAGTTTTGTCTTTTATAAATGGGGAACTTCAGCATACGGGGCTGAAGTTTCCAAGTTATAAAGACAAAAACTTCAGCATACGGGGCTGAAGTTCTCTAGTTTACAAAGACAAAATAGATTATTTTTCTTTTTAATTATTACAACTAAAATTATTATAAAAAAATTATTAGAAGCTTTAAATAATTATTTTATTTAAGTAATTTTTTAAGTTATATTTAAGTATATGACTAATTTAATACGCATACATAAATTATATTGTAATTGATGATCAATCTTATACATTACTAAGCACGGATAATTAATGAATTGATAAATCAATATAAATAATATAAATGTAATCCGTTAACACTTTTGTAATACAAGAGATGAATACACTAAAATATACTCTAACATGCTATATATGGAGTTAAAATTGTACAACGAAGCGTATTATGTTAGTGTGTGTATGTATATAACATTCATTCATCACTACGTTAATGCTATATATATATATAAATAAGAACATGAAGCGCTAAGAACACAATGTCAGGTTATTTTAGGGATTGATACGTATATAAGGCTATCAAAGTGTGTGTGTGTGTGTGTGTGTGTGTATATATATATATATATATATAAAATACTTCGTGCTGCTTTAACTACGTATATAGAATGTTATAATATATGATAGTAGTATTCATTATTTGTATTATAACAGAGTTAATGAATTACATTTATTCATCACTAGGTTATAATATATATTTACAATTATTTTTTAATAATTTTCTTCAATTTAGCGACCAACTGTAGTCGCTTTTCCCGACAGACCAATTATTAACTATGTAATTACTTTTAATAGATTATAATAGAATCTATGTAAAGTAATTTTTTAAGTTATATTTAAGTATATGAGTAATTTCATACACACGCATAAACTATATTGTAATTGATGATCAATCTTATACATTACTACGTACGAATAATTAATGAATTGATAAACCTATATATATATATATATATATATACACACACAGAGAGACACTTCATTGTAATACTATAACGTATATATAACTTATTATAGTATATGTTAGTGTGTGTATATATATAACACACACTTCGTGGTGCTTTAACTACATATATAGCATGTTATATTATATGATAGTAGTACTCATTATTTGTATTATAAGAGAGTTAATTAATTACATTCCTTCATCACTAGGTTATAAGTCGATAAATCAATTTACAAGTGTATAAATCCCTAAAATAACTCGACCCTCTGTTCCTAGCGTTATATCTATATATATATATATA
>ML433466.1:19938-30703 GCA_005239525.1 Nicotiana knightiana
GTAGCCCCCGAAGATAATAGCATATACTTAATTAATTCACCTAGGGGGACAATTCCTCCTCACAAAGCTAGAAAGGAGACTTACCTCGCTCCGAAATTCCATAACCGGCCTCCAAGCCTTTCCGATGACTCCAAACGTTGCACAACGCTCCGAAACTATCCAAACAACGACAAACCAATGAAAATATACTCTAATATTTGCAACAATTCCAAATTATATAATTTCCCAACTCCGCTCAGTGAAATGACCAAGATGCCCTCGGGCCCACGTGCCCGAAATCCGAAATGTCTCGAAGATATACCCTACCCATAGCGTTACTAACTCAAATATACAATTTCCTCAAATATTCATGCTCAATTCGTGGTAGAAATCCAAAATACAAATTTTTAGGTCTTTCCTCCAAAATCTCAAATTTCTACTAATTTCCATGTCTAATTCATGTATAATCCTTGTATAAATCTTAAAAACATGAAGAAATTACTTACCTAGTGATGCTTGGTTGAAAACCCTCTTGAAGCTCCTCAAAATTGCCCACATCAATGAAACAAATGGAGGAAATGGCCAAAATACCCTTAAAATAACACACTGCCTAGGTGACCCTCCTATGTGATCGCACAACATGCTTTGCGATCGCATAGGCCAACTATGCTGCCTCACAAATTCACCCAGTGCGATCGCAGCCCAGCACCTACGTTTGCACAGGCCATAGCATTAGCCCCCTTATTTCTTCTAATGTGTGTTCGCACAGGCCAAGCCCCAGAAGTCCCCAAACACACCATTGTGCGATTTCACCACAACCCCTGCGGTCACACAGGGCAAATTCCCTGCAACCTCATTTTTCCTACTGTGCGATCGCACAACTACCACTGCAATCGCACAAGACAAAAATCCAGCCCCTCAAATTCCTTCTCTACTATTGCACACTATTGCCCGCGATCGCATAGCTTACCAGTGACACCAGCAAACAGCAGCAGTAGGTAGGGGAAAAATTGTCCGAAACCACCCGAAACACACCCGAGGCCCTCGGGACCCCGTCCAATCACACGACTTAGTCCCATAACATCCCATGAACTTTTTCGAGGCTTCAAATCACATCAAACAACATCGAAATCACGAATCGCACCAAAATTCAAACTGTATGAACCTT
Source organism: Nicotiana knightiana (assembly GCA_005239525.1). Lineage (NCBI taxonomy): Eukaryota > Viridiplantae > Streptophyta > Magnoliopsida > Solanales > Solanaceae > Nicotiana > Nicotiana knightiana. Next base: position 21,086 of record ML433466.1, read on the forward strand.
GAAATTTCAAACCTCCACATTCGATGTCGAATTCAATCAAACCACGTCTGATTGACCTCAAATGTTGCACACAAGTCATATTCGACATTACGGACCTGCTCTAACTCCCGTAATCGCATTCTGACCCGGGTATCAAAATTTCAACTTCCGGTCGGATTTCTCAAAACCTTCAAATTTCTATCTTTAGCCAAATGACATCAAAATGACCTACGGACATCCAAATTCACTTCCGATCACGCTCCCAACTCCAGAATCACCATATAAAGCTATTCCCAGACTCGGAATCCCAAACGGACATCCACATCACTGAAATGCGCTTCAAGCCAAACTTAGGAAATTCTTTCAAAAATGCTGACTTCCACAATATACGCCAAAATTTCCCCCGAGTTATCCAAAATCCGATCCGGACATACGCCCAAGTCCGAAATCATCATACGAACATGCTGGAACCTTCAAATCCTGATTCGGAGGTCGTTTACTCAAAATTCCAATCTTAGTTGATTCGTCCAACTTAAGGCTTATGAAATGGGAATTTTCTTTCCAAACCAACTTTAACCTTCCCGAAATTCAATTTCGACAACACCTACGAGTCATAATACCTTAAACGAAGCTGCTCACGGCCTCAAATCGCTGAACAACGCGCTAGAGCTCAAAAAGACTGGTCGGGTCATTGCATTATCCCCCACTTAAACAGACGTTCGTCCTCGAACGTGCTAAGAACTGCTCTGGAGTTATCTGAATTCACTGTTTAACACCTCGAGCACCTTCCCGTGCTACCACAACCTAGTTGAGCACATTAGCTTGATCAAAACTGAAGATTTCTTCTTTTATCCATATAATAAGCTCAGAACCTAGTTCCAACACTTAAATTTCTCTGCCAGGCCTACTTCCAACATATAAACACCGTATCAACTACCACACGATATACCAGAACATCGCTGCATACCTCTGCTGAATTATCACCATGCACCGCAAAGTTCATCATCTAACCACAATGACATTCCCTGGACCTTAATAGCCAAAATTCCACGAATTTGATGCTCCCAATGCACCTTATGATATATATACATACATCCCGCTATAATGCTGACGATACTACCACAACGGAGGAGATGCTTAGAAATTCATACCCAACTGCGGAGTTAACAAATCATTGAATACCTCATCTTGACTAGAATCATCACCTCATTATGAACGTGAATAATGGTATTTGTTCTTTAATATACACTTCACATAACCTTATCGCACTGATCCCTGATCCGATAATCTCGTCTTACCCAGTATGAACTACTCAGACGACAAATCACTCCAAATATGACCAACAGCCTCACATGATACCATATCGCGCCAATAGGTCATAACTCAAACATGATAGGTAAGAAATGACTCAGGAAGGGATTATTCAACTCACGCAAATGATATGAACTTTTCTCATAAAATAGGAAGTAAAACATAAGAAAATAAATATAGGAACCTTATTCATCATCACACTGTTGCGGCGTGCAACCCGATCCGAATAACATACCCGTGGCGACGTGCCACCCGATCCACACATAAAATTTACATAAGAAGATATATACGGAGTTGGTTTGGTCACAATCACAAATTACTGAATATCGATCATACGCACGCTAAGTGCATAATACCATCTTGGGGAGACTGATAAAGTCGTAGGCTACAAAACTCAAGCACAACTGAGGTGTGATATATATATATATACACTCTGGATCTCATGAGCTATCCTGCTCACATAACACCCCCACTACGCGGGATCTCAACACATAGGAAATTATCAAGCTATTTCAGAACTCACACAGCACAAATCACAATATCGCATAAATTTGATGAAGACGGAGCAACATTTGTTGTTCTAATACCTTTCCATGAAAAGCGCTCTACTGAAATGAACATGCCTAGCTCATACAGAGCCCATAATCATATTTAAATCCATCCACAAACATCGAGTCTACCTTGCTCGCACCCAACTAAGCTAATAGCTTTTACCTGGGTCCATATTAACCCACTTTCTCTCATAATACGCGAGAACAACCATCATAGCCGGGACAAACACCCTATAATCCACAACCAAATGAACCGGACGCCTTCCAGGCATAAATTCCCAAATAAACAATATTGCACTCCTTTATACTTAGTCCAAATCTTCAATCCATCAAGTGACTACATGTCACACTTATACAATCTTTTCGCGGACATGCTTCCACGACGTTCCACACAAGGTAGCAAGTCTACACATCCACCACTAGCCATACTACGCTGTAAGACAAATCAAGAGCCCATAACCAGGGTACAAAGCCTCTTCCACCGAATATCAATCTCAGGTGACACTGAAGATAACACCAGCTTATTCCGGACATTCAAATAACTTTTTCTTGCTCTTCCGAGCTCATGACATCCTTATTAACACAGAACCACCATCTCGATTCTTACTCATAGTTACATACTGCTTACCGCACCTAACATGCCAATATGAGGTAGCATAAGAATTCCATCATAACTTCTGAACCACCAATAGGGTGAACACTTCGTCATATAGAAACCTTTTACTTAACTCAATTCAGGAGTACAATCTCAACACACGATTGAATTCCCACAATCACCCAATATGCAAATCCTTAACTAGTGGTTTATACCACCATAACCCTTCCGGGATCTGCCTACACCTGACAGGCTATAATACTTGAATGCTCCCACATGAAATCCATTACGACGGCCGACAAGCCCTGCACACACCGGCACAAACCGCATGCATAATTTAATCACACCGAAGGAACTGATCACTGCCGTAAATGTGCCATTTCAACCATGGCTAATCAATCTATTTGCTTTTAATCATTTTCAATTGCCTCGGGAATAATAGAAATATCCTTCAACTCATAGCAAACTCAACCCTCACTCATCCCGAGTGACCTTGATTCACGAGACTATACTGCCTAAATCCCGCAACCCGTCTCATACCCTCATGATAATCTTTCTACAATCCGGAATTTATTTCTCTCACTCCTCAAATACTATCCTGCGTGCTAAAACATAACATAGAACATTCTAACCATCCTCTTTTTTCTCCGAAATTACTCTACAAAAGATCGATTCTCGATCATACTGTTGCCTGAAACCCTTAAACGCCGCATTCTTAACTTTGAATTCACTAGGACCGCTATTGAGAGTCACCTACTCTGACTGGCCCCGAATACAACCAATTCTAAGGCTCTTCTAGCACATGAATACCCTTTTCATTGAAGCACGTGACTGAGTTACTACGCTGACAAGTCACCTATGCCTTAAGCAAAATTCTGAATCTTCCAAAGCCTATCCCTGGCCCGACAAGGACAACTTTTGCACATCATGAAATCCCACACACAATCACCATTTTACTCCTTTCCCTTAGCTGTAATAACTTGCCAACACGCCGACAATCCGCAACCCCATGAGAAGACAATCCTATGATCCAACTGCAGATGGTGGGACTTAGCCACTTAACTCGAAGTTGCTCCTTGTACCACTCTAAACCCTACCGAGATCTTTCTCCTTTGTTAACATGATCTTGCTCAACCAGTCTGTCCAGCTCTTCCAAATTCCCTTGCATCATTCACCCATTCTGCCTCCTACCGACTAGCCACTAGAATCCCCCGCCGAAATATGCCAACTATGCCACCGCTAACCTATTCACACGTGATAACCCTCCTGTGGAAATCACCAACTTTACTTGTCCGTCCGCTCCTCATGGACATCCATTAAATGCGCGACAATATCTCCTAATCCCAAGCTATGTTGTCGCTCCCCCACTTTGCGACTGCTCGACTTCTGCTTCTTACACCTGGCCTCCTAGAGATGGAACCACCGCCTAGTCTCACTTCAAGATCATTCTCTGTAGCACTCAAACCAGCAGATCACCACGAATTCAAGCTCTCTGAAGATCATCTTTCTCTAGCTGCCTTAATTATCAACACTTATCTGGTACTAAACCACCGCACCTCACGGTCTCTGCCAACTTCATTCTTCAATACTTCTTCTCAATAGTCTGATCCCACGCAACCGAAGAAACCATAGCACCGACAAGCTTAACACATTCCATTAGATAAATGACGACGATGACACGTCACAGGTGAATACTCCACCTTACTTGAAACACCAAGTCTTACTACTTTATCAATCCAAGACCTGGCCATCTATAGATCAATTGTCTTCCTTCCGCCGGAATCTAAATACTGAAATCTCTAAATCACACTCTGAGAAGACCTCCCTTCAAGCCATTCATCACCCCCAACCGATGGGCAAGCATTCTATCATCATACCGACATCGCGTAACCAATCGTCAACATCATCACCACCTGAGCATAACCTCAACGCTCTCAGAAACACAGCTAATGAGCAGAAACAACATATTATCCTTTCAAAGGGAAATGACAATAGCCTCAATCAACTTCGCATGGAGAAACATCCCGAACCGCACCCATAACACCATTTCAATTCCTCAAACTCCTGATTCATAACAAGCGTTTCGCGACGCGTATGATTGAGTAGAAATAGACATAGGCATAAGACTCAAAGGAATCAAATCGCACGATGAGGAAATCAAGAAGGGAAGTACTCCTAACAGCCTTGTAGCCTCTCGAAGATAAGTACAGACGTCTCCATACCGATCCGCAAGACTCTACTAGACTTGCTCATGACTCTTGAGACCTACGAGAACCTAGTGCTCTGATACCATGTTGTCACGACCCAAAATCCATAAGGTCGTGATGGCGCCGGACATCATTGTCAGGCAAGCCTAATCATTTAATAATTTAAGTAATTCATGGTTTTAACAATTATGAAAAGTATTTCCTCTCACTTTATTACATATTAACCAAATAAAATTTGTTAAGTAAAACAATGGTTTGAATATTACACATTAGCAATATATCCCAACACATCCCAGAACCCGGTGTCACAAGTATATGAGCAATTACTAAGAATTTATAGAATCATCACAAAGCCTGTCCGAAATACAAATTGGAAAAGGAAATTTAAAATGAAGCTCTGTTAGCTGCGGATCGCCTCCGGATGATGCAGCTCGCCTAAGTCTCTGAATCCTCCACATTGCTATGAAAGTACCTGTGCAATAAAATGCACAGCAAGTGTAGCATGAGTACAAAAACAACGTGTACTCAGTAAGTCGCCCGCCTAACCTCAGAGAGGTAGTGGCGAGAGGTCAAATTAGACACTTGCTAAAGGTCAATTTAGAATATTCAAGTATGACAGTAAGCATGATTATCATAGGAAATTTATTAAAAACAGGAATAAATATTATCAACTCCGTTAACATTTAACACTTTATATCTTCGTCATATTAATAACAATGAATCAACATGGGTGATTTAATCAACTAACAATTAATCAACGGGAAGGAACAACTTCTTCCAAAATCTTTTTAATAACTTTAAATCTCTGTCATTTCAATTGACAACTTACAATTTCAGGCCAGTAATCAGGCAAGAATCACAGCAGCTATACAGTAAATATCATGCGCAGGCAATGCCGAGGGTCGAACGGCGCGGACCAACAATAATAAAATGTGCAGTGCCGAGGGTCGAACGGCTCGAACAATAGATGCATCTATCTGCCCCGCTATCGAATCGATCATACGACGCGGTTATACATAAATACAGGGTTATCCTGCTCGCGGATCATACATGCGACTCAGGCACCCGTAGATACACATATTCACACAATAAGTCCACATTTTTATCAAGAAAGCATTTTCTCAGGAAAGTGGTAAAATTCTTCTTAATGGAACACGAGAAATAACATTTAAATCTTTGTTTTGAAACTCATTTGCCAAGTTTAATAATATTAAATAATATAACCTTATCAGGTATACATTTATCCACGGAGGAAATAAGTTCTCTTTCTAGATGATTAAGAAAAGGAACTCTAGTCTTCTTTAGATATTCAATTACGATTTCGATTATATTAGCAGATTAATATTACAGGCAGGATCACAGGTACAACACGTAAAGCATGCTAGTGGGTCCTAGACTACCCGGACATGGCGTAATAGTAGCTACGCACGGGCTCCCCTCACCTCGTACATACGTTGCCCCCGAAGATAATAGCATATACTTAATTAATTCACCTAGGGGGAAAATTCCCCCTCACAAAGTTAGAAAGGAGTCTTACCTCACTCCTAAATTCCATAACCGGCCTCCAAGCCCTTCTGATGACTCCAAACGTCGCACAATTCTCCGAAACTATCCAAACAACGACAAACCAATGAAAATATACTCTAATATTTGCAACAATTCCAAATTATATAATTTTCCCAACTCCGCTCAGTGAATGACCAAGATGCCCTCAGGCCCACGTGCCCCGAATCCGAAATTTCTTGAAGATATACCCTACCCATAGTGTTACTAACTCAAATATACAATTTACTCAAATATTCATGATCTATTCGTGGTAGAAATCCAAAATACAAATTTTTAGGTCTTTCCTCCAAAATCCCAAATTTTCTACTACGTTCCATGTCTAATTCATGTATAATCCTTGTATAAATCTTAAAAACATGAAGAAATTACTTACCTAGTGATGCTTGGTGGAAAACCCCTCTTGAAGCTCCTCAAAATCGCCCACATCAATGAAACGGAGGAAATGGCCAAAATCCCATTAGAATAACACACTGTCCGGGTGACCCTCTAATTCGATCGCACAACATACTCCACAATCGCATAGGCCAACTATGCTGACTCACAAATTCACCCAGTGCGATCGCAGCCCAGCACCTGCATTCGCACGGGACAAAGTTGTAGCCCCCATATTTCTTCTAATGTGCGTTCGCACAGGACAAGCCCAGAATCCCCCAAACACACCCTTATGCGATCGCACCACTACCCATGCGGTCGCACAGGGCAATTCCCTGCAACCTTAATTTTTCCTACTGAGCGATCGCACAAGTACCACTGCGATCTCACAAGACAAAATTCCAACCCCTCAAATTCCTTCTCTGCAATGGCACACTATGGGCCGTGATCGCATAGCTTGCCAGTGACACCAGCAAACAGCAGTAGCAGCAGGTAGGGGAAAAATGGTCCGAAATCACCCCGAAACACACCCGAGGCCCCCGGGACCCCGTCCAATCACACGACCTAAAAGTTCGCACACAAGTCATATTCGACATTACGGACCTGCTCCAACTTTCGGAATCACATTCCGACCCCGGTATCAAAATTTCCACTTCCGGTCGGATTTCTCAAAACCTTCAAATTTCTATCTTTAGCCAAATAACTTCAAAATGACCTACGGACATCCAAATTCACTTCCGATCGCGCTCCCAACTCTAGAATCACCATACGAAGCTATTCACAAACTCGGAATCCCAAACAGACATCCACATCACTGAAATGCACTTCAAGCCAAACATAGGAAATTTCTTCAAAAATGCTGACTTCCACAATATACGTCGAAATGCTCCCGGGTTATCCAAAACCCGATCCGGACATACGCCCAAGTCCGAAATCATCATATGAACCTGCTGGAATGTTCAAATCCTGATTTGGAGGTAGTATACTTAAAATTCCAATCTTAGTGGATTCTTCCAACTTAAGGCTTCTGAAATGGGAATTTTCTTTCCAAACCAACTCTAAACTTCCCGAAATTCAACTCCAACCACACCTACAAGTCATAATACCTAAAATGAAGCTGCTCATAGCCTCAAATTGCTGAACGGCGCGCTGGAGCTCAAAATGACCGGTCGGGTCGTTACATAATGAATGGGCATATGGCGAGAACTATTTGCAATTGGTCTTCTAATATATGGATACTCTGGAAATCAAGGTTTTTAGATTATAAAATGTTATAATAGTGGTTTCGTTCTTGATTGAGTACTAGATTAGGCCGTGAAATCCAAAAATTGTATTATCTCTTGGATAAGACACAAGTTTGAGCCATCTCTTTCAGGGTCATTTCAGTCTGATATAATATCTGATTAATGATTTGCACAAGCAACTCTAATATTCAATCCTCGCCACAAACTCTTTTTCCCTCCATCATCTTAAGTAGATAATGCTAGCCTACATATGATCTTTGTGGTCTCTGTATAACTTACCAGCGACAGATTTAGTGGGGAAAACTGTATTTGAATAAAAGTCCACCTAATGTGATGAGGGTTTGTCGGAGAATAGCCGTTTGGAGGCATTGTTTAAAGAATAACTGATTGTTATAAAGTACTATTTAAATAGCTTGCGCTTCGCGCAACCGAATAAAAATAAAAGAAAACATTTTCGTAACATCAACAAAAACATTGTAAGATAAACATATGAAAAAATTAGAATAGAAAAGAAAATCCAAATAAAAATATCACATAGTAGGAGGATATATACAAGCACATGGAAAACTATATTAATTAGTTTAAAATTAACTTAAACTCTATATTAACCGATTATCATATAAACTCATCAATTTATATATTATTTAAATGTCAAACACCCAAAAAGTAGATAACCATCATAATGCAGCAAACCAAAAATGATAAAACGACGTGTGGTTAAAAGAGATATGTGATTTGCTTTGGTGTGGAGGAAATAAGAGGAAGAAAAACGATGAGTGTGTTATAAATAGAATTTTATTTAGAGTGAATGTCTATCTTTTAGAGAGTTTTACTTTGTGGCTAAGTCATTTTTCTCCTATAAATAGAGGGGTCTTGTCCCATTGTAAATCTGATCACGCTCAACTATGTCTTGTAGAAGACTAAGCGGGCGTTGCAAATATAATCCTGGGGTATTATGCCCAGAGTCGATCCCACAGGGAATTGACGTATCAAGCAGGCTGTTTAAATTAGTAATCAGCTGTCACCTGATGTTTGTTAAATTACTAATACTAAAGATTAAAAGCAAAGATTAACTATACTAAGGTATAAACAATTGTAATAAAATCTAAGGTTATGGTTTCCCCCGCTGGTGAACTTACTTCTCGGATACTTCGTATAGCTTGATTAGTTGTCTCTATCAATCATGAACACTCTATCTACCATAAATCTCTCTCAAGTAATTATGATAATTTACTAGACGCACTCTCTCAAGTTACGCTAGCTAGATTGCATTACAGTTCACTTAGATTGCACCCGAAGTATCGTTATCTCTAATCCAACCTCTAAACCCTCGGTTATGACTTTCGTCTATACTCTGGGAGTGGTGTTGTTCAAACAATTACCTAAATATGCACTCTCTCTCAAGTAGATACATAATAAATAGGCACAGCTAATTGAGGGCCCTTCAATCAACTACAACAAGAACGTAGTTGAACAAATAGAGTTTAATCAACCAATCAAAACTATATTAATATCACACGAAGTTTATTCCCCAACGGCTTCCACACGAAATTAGCTAAACAAATTCATAAGAACAAAATCTAAAACAACTAACATAATTAAACTACAAAGTAAGGAAGAAAATATGTACAAATTGATGTTTTGCCTTGGATTCACTCTAAACTCGAATCTATGTGTATCCCTGTGAATCCCTCTGTAGTTGTGTTTTAGGAGTCTATTTATAGGTTTATGGTGAACCCTAACCGTGTAGGTGACTTCTATTTCAATTAGAAAACACTTAAACCCGTCAAAAC
>ML433469.1:0-19312 GCA_005239525.1 Nicotiana knightiana
AAGCGTGGGCTATAGCACACGAAAATATTGGAATCGAGCCGAGTTTTCTTTTTATGGCTCTATAGTGCAAAACTATTGACGAACGGTCATGGCGGAATGGTGATAAATGTTCCTTAGGTCATTTTATATTGTCCGAACAAATTTCAGGTTGTCCGGATCCGGGATCCCGTGCTCTCTAAGAAAGCATGGGCTATAGCACAGAAAAATGTTGGAATCGGGCCGAGTTTTTGTTTTATGGCTCTATAATACCAAAATATTGACGAACAGTCATGGCTAATCGGTGACCAATGTTCCTTAGGTCATTTTATATTGTCCGGACAAATTTCAGGTGGTCCTGATCCGGGAGCCCGTGCCCTCGAAGAAAGTGTGGGCTATAGCACACGAAAATGTTGGAATCGGGCTGAGTTTTTGGTTTATGGCTCTATAGTGCCAAAATATTGACGAACGGTCATGAAGAGACTATGACCAATGTTCCTTAGGTCATTTTCTATTGTTTGGAACTATTTCAGGCGATCCGGATCCGGGAGCCCATGCCCACTCAGAAAGCGTGGGCTATAGCACAAGAAAATATGGGAATCGGGCCGAGTTTTCATTTTATGGCTCTAAAATTCCAAAGGATTGGCGAATGATCATGGCGGGTAGGTGACCAATGTTCCTTAGGTCATTTTCTATTGTCTAGACAAATTTCAGACGATTTGTATCCGGGAGCCCGTGCCCACCGAGAAAGCGTGGGCTATAGCACACGAAATTATGGGAATCAAGCCGAGTTTTCGTTTTATGGCTCTATAGTACCAAAATATTGACGAACGGTCATGGAGGGTCGGTGAAAAATGTTACTTAGGTCCTTTTCTATTGTCCGGACAAATGTCAGGCAATTTGTATCCGGGAGACCGTGCCCACTCATAAAGTGTGGGCTATAGCACATGAAAATATGGGGATCGGGCCGAGGTTTTATTTTATGGCTCTATAGTACCAAAATATTAACGAACGGTAATAGCGGATTGGTGACCAATGTTCCTAAGGTCACTTTCTATTTTCCAAAAAAGTTTCAGGCGATCCAGATCCAGAAGCCTGTGCCCACTTGAAAAGCGTGGGCTATAGCACACGAAAATGTTGGAATCGGGTCGAATTTTCATTTTATGGCTCTATAGTGTGCCAAAGTACTGACGAACGGTCATGGCGGGTCAGTGAAGAATGTACTTTAGGTCATTTTCAATTGTCTGGAATAATTTCAGGCGATCCGGATTAGGCAGCCCGTGCCCACTCAGAAAGCATGGGCTATAGCACACAAAAATGTTGGAATCGGGTAGAGTTTTCGTTTTATTTCTCTATAGTGCCAAAGTATTGAGGAACGGTCATGGCGGATCGGTGAAGAATGTTCCTTAGGTAATTTTCAATTGTCCGGAAAAATTTCAGACAATTCGGATCCGGGAGCCCATGCCGACACAGAAAGCGTGGGCTATAGCACACGAAAATATGAGAATCGGGCCAAGTTTTCATTTTATGGCTCTATAGTGCCAAAATATTGACGAACGGTCATGGAGGGTCGGTGAACAATGTTCCTTAGGTCATTTTCTATTTTTTGGAAAAATTTCAGGCGGTCCGTATCCGGGAGCCCGTGCCGACTCAGAAAGCGTGGGTTATAGCACACAAAAATATTAGAATTTGGCCGAGTTTTCGTTTTATGGATCTAGAGTGTTAAAATATTGACGATCAGTGATCGCAGGTCGGTGAACAATGTTCCTTAGGTCATTTTCTATTTTTTGGATAAATTTCAGGCGGTCCCGATCCAGGAGCCCGTGGCACTTCAGAAAGTGTGGGCTATAACCCACGAAAATATTTGAATCGGGCCGAGTTTTCATTTTATGGCTCTATAGTGCCAAAATATTGACGAACAATCATGGCGGGTCTGTGACTAATTTTCCTTAGGTCATTTTCTATTGTTCAGACAAATTTCACGCGATCAAGATCTGGGAACCCGTGCCCACTCAGAAAGCATAGGCTATAGCACACGAAAATATTGGAATCGAGCTGAGTTTTCATTTTATGGCTCTATAGTGCAAAAAATATTGACGAACGGTCATGGCGGAACGCTGATCAATGTTCCTTAGGTCATTTTATATTGTCCGGACAAATTTCAGGCGGTCCGAATCCGGGATGCCGTTCCCTCTAAGAAAGAGTGGACTATAGCACACGAAAATGTTGGAATCACCCCGAGTTTTTGTTTTATGGCTCTATAATACCAAAATCTTGACGAACAGTCATGGCTGGTCGGTGACCAATGTTCCTTAGGTCGTTTTCTATTATCCGGATAAATTTTAGGCGGTCCCGATCCGGGAGCCCGTGCCACTTCAGAAAGCGTGGGCTATATAGTACACGAAAATATTATAATCGGGTCGAAATTTCATTTTGTGGCTCTATAGTGCCAAAGTATTGACGAACGGTAATGGGGGGTTAGTGAACAATTTTATTTAGGTCATTTTCAATTGTCTGGAAAATTTAAGGCGATCAGGATCCGGCAGCCCGTGCCCACTCAGAAAGCGTGGGTTATAGAACACGAAAATGTTGGAATCGGGTCGAGTTTTCATTTTATTTCTCTATAGTGCCAAAGTATTGAGGAACGGTCATGGCGGATCGATGAAGAATTTTCCTTAGGTCATTTTCAATTGTCCGGACAAATTTCAGGCGATTCGAATCCCGGAACCCGTGCCGACTCAGAAAGCGTGGGCTATAACACACGAAAATATGAGAATCGGGCCGAGTTTTCATTTTATGGCTCTATAGTGCCAAAATATTGACGAACGGTCATGGAGGGTCGGTGAACAATTTCCTTAGGTAATTTTCTATTTTCTGGATAAATTTCAGGCGGTCCGGATCCCGGAGCCCATGCCGACTCAGAAAGCGTGGGCTATAACACACGAAAATATTGGAATCGGGCCGAGGTTTCGTTTTATGGATCTAGAGTGCCAAAATATTGTCGATCAGTCATCGCGGGTCGGTGACCAATGTTCCTTAGGTCATTTGCTATTTTTGGGATAAATTTCAGGCAGTCCCGATCCGGGAGCCCGTGGCACTTCAGAAAGTGTGGGCTATAACCCACGAAAATATTTGAATCGGGCCGAGTTTTCGTTTTATGGCTCTATAGTGCCAAAATATTGACGAAAAATCATGGAGAGTCAGTGACTAATGTACCTTAGGTCATTTTCTATTGTTCATACAAATTTCAGGCGATCAAGATCCGGGAACTCGTGCCCACTCAGAAAGCGTAGGCTATAGCAGACGAAAATATTGGAATCGAGCCGAGTTTTCATTTTATGGCTCTATAGTGCAAACATATTGACGAACGGTCATGGATGAATGGTGATCAATGTTCTTAGGTCATTTTATATTGTCCGAACAAATTTCAGGCGGTCCGAATCCGGGATCCCATGCCCTCTAAGAAAGCGTGGGCTATAGCACAAGAAAATAATGGAATCGAGCCGAGTTTTCATTTTATAGCTCTATAGTGCAAAAATATTGACGAACGGTCATGCCGGAATGGTGATCAATGTTCCTTAGGTAATTTTATATTGTCTGGACAAAATTCAGGCGGTCCGAATCCGGGATCCCATGCCCTCTAAGAAAGCGTGGGCTATAGCACACGAAAATGTTGGAATCGAGCCGAGTTTTGTTTTATGGCTCTATAATACCAAAATATTGACAAACAGTTATGGCTGGTCGGTGACTAATGTTCTTTAGGTCATTTTCTATTATCCGGATAAATTTCAGGACGTCCCGATCCGGGAGTCCGTGCCACTTCAGAAAGTGTGGGCTATAACCCACGAAAATATTTGAATCGGGCCGAGTGTTCGTTTTATGGCTCTATCGTGCAAAAATATTGACGAACAATCATGGCGGGTCAGTGACTAATGTTCCTTAGGTCATTTTCTATTTTTCGGATAAATTTCAGGCGGTCCCGATCCGGGAGCCCGTGGCACTTCAGAAAGTGTGGGCTATAACCCTCAAAAATATTTGAATCGGGCCGAGTTTTCGTTTTATGGCTCTATAGTGCCAAAATATTGTTGAACAATCATGTCGGGTCACTGACTAATGTTCCTTAGGTCATTTTCTATTAAACAGACAAATTTCAGCCGATCCGGATCCGGGAGCCCATGCCTACTCAGAAAGCGTGGGCTATAGCACAAGAAAATATGGGAATCGGGCCGAGTTTTCATTTTATGGCTCTATAGTGCAAAAATATTGACGAACGGTCATGTAGGGTCAGTGAACAATGTTCCTTAGGTCATTTTCTATTGTCTAGACAAATTTCATTCAATTCGTATCCGGGAGCCCATGCCGACTCAAAAAGCGTGGGCTATAGCACACAAAAATATTGGAATCGGGCCGAGTTTTCGTTTTATGGATCTAGAGTGCCAAAATATTGACGATCAGTCATTGCGGGTCGGTGAACAATGTTCCTTAGGTCATTTTCTATTTTTCGGATAAATTTCAAGCGGTCCCGATTCGGGAGCCCGTGGCACTTCAGAAAGTGTGGGCTATAACCCACGAAAATATTTGAATCGGGCAGAGTTTTCGTTTTATGGCTCTATAGTGCCAAAATATTGACGAACAATCATGGCAGGTCAGTGAATAATGTTCCTTAGGTCATTTTCTATTGTTCAGAAAAATGTCAGGAGATCAAGATCCGGGAACCCGTGCCCACTCAGAAAGCGTAGGCTATAGCACACGAAAATATTGGAATCGAGCCGAGTTTCCATTTTATGGCTCTATAGTGCAAAAATATTGACGAACGGTCATGGCGGAACGGTGATCAATGTTCCTTAGGTCATTTTCTATTGTCTAGACAAATTTCAGGCGATACGACTCCGGGATTTCGTGCCCTCTAAGAAAGCGTGGGCTTATAGCACACGAAAATGTTGGAATCGGGCCGAGTTTTTGTTTTATGACTCTATAATACCAAAATATTGACGAACAGTCATGGCTGGTCGGTGACCAATGATTCGTATCTGGGAGCCCGTGCCTACTCAGAAAGCGTGGGCTATAGCACACGAAAAATATGAGAATCGGGCCGAGTTTTCATTTAATGGCTCTATAGTGCCAAAATATTAACGAACGGTCATGGAGGGTCGGTGAAAAATGTTCCTTAGGTCATTTTTCTATTTTTCGGATAAATTTCAGGCGGTCTGGATCCAGGAGCCCGTGCCGAATCAGAAAGCATGGGCTATAGCACACGAAAATATTGGAATCGAGCCGAGTTTTCGTTTTATGGATCTAGAGTGCCAAAATATTGACGATCAGTCATCGCGGGTCGGTGACCAATGTTCCTTATGTCATTTTCTATTTTCCTGATAAATTTCAGGCGGTCCCGATCCGGGAGCCCGTGGCACTTCAGAAAGTGTGGGCTATTACCCAAGAAAATATTTGAATCGGGCCGAGTTTTCCTTTTATGGCTCTATAGTGCAAAAATATTGACGAAAAATCATTATGGGTCAGTGACTAATGTTCCTTTGGTCATTTTCTAGTGTCCAGAAAAATTTCAGGCGGTCCGAATCCGGGAGCCCGTGCCGACTCAGAAAGCGTGGGCTATACCACACGAAAATATTGGAATCGGGTCGAATTTTTATTTTATGGCTCTATAGTGCAAAAGTATTGACGAACGGTCATGGCGGATTGGTGACGAATGTTCCTTAGGTCATTTTCAATTGTCCGGACAAATTTTAGGCGATTCGGATCCGGGAGCCCGTGCCGACTCAGAAAGCGTGGCCTATAGCACACGAAAATATTGGAATCGGGCCGAGGTCTTACTTTATGACT
This sequence comes from Nicotiana knightiana, assembly GCA_005239525.1. NCBI lineage: Eukaryota > Viridiplantae > Streptophyta > Magnoliopsida > Solanales > Solanaceae > Nicotiana > Nicotiana knightiana. The sequence goes on from ML433469.1 coordinate 5,815, forward strand.
CTATAGTACCAAAATATTGACGAACGGTAATAGCGGGTTGGTGACCAATGTTCCTAAGGTCACTTTCTATTTTTCGAAAAAATTTCAGGCGATCCAGATCCTGAAGCCTGTGCCAACTAGGAAAGCGTGGGCTATAGCACACGAAAATGTTGGAATTGGGTAGAATTTTCATTTTATGGCTCTATAGTGCCAAAGTATTGACGAACGGTCATGGCAGGTCGGTGAACAATGTTCCTTAGGTAATTTTCTATTGTCTAGACAAATTTCTGGCAATTCATATCCGGGAGCCCGTGCCCACTCAGAAAGCGTAGGCTATAGCACACGAATTTATGGGAATCAAGCCGAGTTTTCGCTTTATGGCTCTATAGTACCAAAATATTGACGAACGGTAATAGCGGGTTGGTGACCAATGTTCCTAAGGTCACTTTCTATTTTCCAAAAACATTTCAGGCGATCCAGATCCGAAAGCCCGTGGCACTTTAGAAAGTGTGGGCTATAACCCACGAAAGTTTTTGAATCGGGTCGAGTTTTCGTTTTATGGCTCTATAGTGCCAAAATATTGACGAACAATCATGGCGGGTCAGTGACTAATGTTCCTTAGGTCATTTTCTATTGTTCAGACAAATTTCAAGGCGACCAAGATCCGGCAATCCGTGCCCACTCAGAAAGCGTAGGCTATAGCACACGAAAATATTGGAAAGAGTCGAGTTTTCATTTTATGGCTCTATAGTGCAAAAATTTTGACGAACGGTCATGGCGGAATGGTGATCAATGTTCCTTAGGTCATTTTATATTGTCTGGAAAAATTACAGGCGGTCCGAATCCGGGATCCCGTGCCCTCTAAGAAAGCGTGGGCTATATAGTACACGAAAATATTAGAATCGGGCTGAGTTTTTTTTATGGCTCTATAATACCAAAATATTGACGAACAGTCATGGCTGGACGATGAAAAATGTTCCTTAGGTCATTTTATATTATCCAGATAAATTTCAGGCGGTCCCGATCCGGGAGCCCGTGCCACTTCAGAAAGCGTGGGCTATATAGTACACGAAAATATTATAATCGGGTCGAAATTTCATTTCGTGGCTCTATATTGCAAAAATATTGACGAACGGTCATGAAGAGACTGTGACCAATGTTCCTTAAGTCATTTTCTATTGTCCGGACAAATTTCAGGCGATTCGAATTCGGCAGCCGCTGCCCACTCAGAAAGCGTGGGCTATAGCACACGAAAATGTTGATATCGGGTCGAGTTTTTGTTTTATTTCTCTATAGTGCCAAAGTATTGACGAACGGTCATGGCGGGTCAGTGAAAAATGTTCTTTAGGTCATTTTGAAATGTCTGGAAATATTTCAGGCGATTAGGATCCGGCAGCCCGTGCCCACTCAGAAAGCGTGGGCTATAGCACACGAAAATGTTGGAATCAGGTCGAGTTTTCATTTTATTGCTCTATAGTGCCAAATTATTGACGAACGGTCATGGCGGATCGGTGATGAATGTTCCTTAGGTAATTTTCAATTGTCTGGACAAATTTCAGGCGATTCAGATCTGGGACCCCGTGCCGACTCAAAAAGCATTGGCTATAGCACACAAAAAATATGAGAATCGGGCCGAGTTTTCATTTAATGGCTCTATAGTGCCAAAATATTGACGAACGGTCATGGAGGGTCGGTGAACAATGTTCCTTAGGTCGTTTTCTATTTTCCCTAAAAATTTCAGGTGGTCCGGATCCGGGAGCTCGTGCCGAATCAGAAAGCGTGGGCTATAGCACACGATAAAATTAGAATCGGGCCGAGTTTTCGTTTTATGGATCTAGAGTGCCAAAATATTGACGATCAACCATCGCGGGTCGGTGACCAATTTTCCTTAGGTCATTTTCTATTTTTTGGATAAATTTCAGGCGGTCCCGATCCGGGAGCCCGTGGCACTTCAGAAAGTGTGGGCTATAACCCACGAAAATATTTGAATCGGGCCGAGTTTTCATTTTATGGCTCGATAGTGCCAAAATATTGATGAACAATCATGGCGGGTCAGTGACTAATGTTCCTTAGGTCATTTTCTATTGTCCGGAAAAATTTCAGGCGGTCCAAATCCAGGAGCCTGTGCCGACTCAGAAAACTTTGGCTATACCACACGAAAATATTGGAATTGGGTCGAATTTTCATTTTATGGCTCTATAGTGCCAAAGTATTGACGACCGGTCATGGCGGATTGGTGAAAAATGTTCCTTAGGTAATTTTCAATTGTCCGGACAAATTTCAGGCGATTCGGATCCTGGAGCCCGTGCCGATTCAGAAAGCGTGGGCAATAGCACACGAAAAATGTGAGAATCGGGTTGCGTTTTTATTTAATGGCTCTATAGTGCCAAAATATTGACGAAAGGTCATGGAGGGTCAGTGAACAATGTTCCTTAGGTCATTTTCTATTTTCCGGATAAATTTCAGGCGGTCCGGATCCAGGAGCCCGTGCCGAATTAGAAAGCGTGGGCTATAGCACACGAAAATATTGGAATCGGGCCGAGTTTTCATTTTATGGATCTAGAGTGCCAAAATGTTGACGATCAGTCATCGCGGGTCGGTGACCAATGTTCCTTAGGTCATTTTCTATTCTACGGATAAATTTCAAGCGGTCCCGATCCGGGAGCCCGTGGCACTTCAGAAAGTGTGGGCTATAACCCACGAAAATATTTGAATCGGGCCGAGTTTTCGTTTCTCTATAGTGACAAAATATTGACGAACAATCATGGCGGGTCAGTGACATATTCCTTAGGTCATTTTCTATTGTCCGGACAAATTTCAGGCGGTCCGAATCTGGGAGCCCGTGCCGACTCAGAAAGCGTGGGCTATACCACACGAAAATATTGGAATCGGGTCGAATTTTCATTTTATGGCTCTATAATGCCAAAGTATTGACGAACGGTCATGGCGGGTCAATGAACAATGTTATTTAGTTCATTTTCAATTGTCTGGAAAAATTTCAGGCGATCCAAATCTGGCAGCCCGCGCCCACTTAGAAAACGTGGGCTATAGCACACGAAAATGTTGGTATCGGGTCGAGTTTTTGTTTTATTGCTCTATAGTGCCAAAGTATTGACGAACAGTCATGGCAGGTCAGTGAAAAATGTTCTTTAGGTCATTTTCAATTGTCTGGAAAAATTTCAGGCTATCAGGATCCGGCAGCCCGTGCCCACTCAGAAAACGTGGGATATAGCACACGAAAATGTTGGAATCGGGTCGAGTTTTTATTTTATTGCTATATAGTGCCAAAGTATTGGCGAACGGTCATGGCGGATTGGTGACGAATGTTCCTTAGGTCATTTTCAATTGTCCGGACAAATTTCAGGCGATTCGGATCCGGGAGCCCGTGCCGATTCAGAAAGTGTGGGCTATAGCACACGAAAAATATGAGAATCAGGGCGCGTTTTCATTTAATGGCTCTATAGTCCCAAAATATTGACGAACGGTCATGGAGGGTCAGTGAACAATGTTCCTTAGGTCATTTTCTATTTTCCGGATAAATTTCAAGCGGTCCGGATCCGGCAGCCCGTGCCGACTCAGAATGCGTGGGCTATAGCACACGAAAATATTGGAATCGGGTCGAGGTTTTACTTTATGACTCTATAGTACCAAAATATCTACGAACGGTAATAGCGGGTTGGTGAACAATGTTCCTAAGGTCACGTTCTATTTTTCGAAAAAATTTCAAGCGATCAAGATCCAGAAGCCTATGCCCACTCGGAAAGCGTGGGCTATAGCACACGAAAATGTTGGAATTGGGTCGAATTTTCATTTTATGGCTCTATAGTGCCAAAGTATTGACGAACGGTCATGGCAGGTCGGTGACCAATGTTCCTTAGGTCATTTTCTATTGTCTAGACAAATTTCAGGCAATTCGTATCCGGGAGCCCGTGCCTACTCAGAAAGCATGGGCTATAGCACACGAATTTATGGGAATCAAGCGGAGTTTTCGCTTTATGGCTCTATAGTACCAAAATATTGACGAACGGTAATAGCGGTTTGGTACCAATGTTCAGAAGGTCACTTTCTATTTTCCTAAAAAATTTCAAGCGATCCAAATCCGAAAGCCCGTGGCACTTCAGAAAGTTTGCGCTATAACCCACGAAAATATTTGAATCGGGCCGAGTTTTCGTTTTATGGCTCTATAGTGCAAAAATATTGACGAACAATCATGGCGGGTCAGTGACTAATATTCCTTAGGTCATTTTCTATTGTTCAGACAAATTTCAAGGTGACCAGGATCCGGGAACCCGTGCCCACTCAGAAAGCGTAGGCTATAGCACACGAAAATATTGGAATCGAGCCGAGTTTCCATTTTATGGCTCTATAGTGCAAAAATATTGACGAACGGTCATGGCGGAACGGTGATCAATGTTCCTTCGGTCATTTTATATTGTCCGGAAAAATTTCAGGCGGTCCGAATCCGGATCCCTTGCCCACTAAGAAAGTGTGGGCTATATAGTACACGAAGATATTAGAACCGGGCTGAGTTTTTTATATGGCTCTATAATACCAAAATATTGACGAACAGTCATGGCTAGACGGTGACAAATGTTCCTTTGGTCATTTTATATTATCCGGATAAATTTCAGGCGGTCCCGATCTGGGAGCGCGTGCCACTCCAGAAAGCGTGGGCTATATAGTACACGAAATTATTAGAATCAGGCGATTCGAATCCGGCAGCCCGTGCCCACTCAGAAAGCGTGGGCTATAGCACACGAAAATGTTGGTATCGGGTCGAGTTTTTATTTTATTGCTCTATATAGCCAAAGTATTGACGAACGGTCATGGCGGGTCAGTGAAAAATATTCTTTATGTCATTTTCAATTGTCTGGAAAAATTTCAGGCGATCAGGATTCGGCAGCCCGTGCCCAGTCAGAAAGCATTGGATATAGCACACGAAAATGTTGGAATCGGGTCGAGTTTTCATTTTATTGCTCTATAGTGCCAAAGTATTGGCGAACGGTCATGGAGGATTGGTGAAGAATGTTCCTTAGGTCATTTTCAATTGTCCGGACAAATTTCAGGCGATTCGGATCCGGGAGCCCGTGCCGATTCAGAAAGTGTGGGCTATAGCACACGAAAAATATGAGAATCGGGTCGCGTTTTCATTTAATGGCTCTATAGTTCCAAAATATTGACGAACGGTCATGGAGGGTCAGTGAACAATGTTCCTTAGGTCATTTTCTATTTTCCGAAAAAATTCCAGGCGGTCCGGATCCGGGAGCCCGTGCCGACTCAGAAAGCGTGGGCTATAGCACACGAAAATATTGGAATCTGGCCGAGGTTTTACTTTATGGCTCTATAGTACCAAAATATTGACGAACGGTAATAGCGGGTTGGTGACCAATGTTCCTGAGGTCACTTTCTATTTTTCGAAAAAATTTCAGGCGATCCAGATCCAGAAGCCTGTGCCCACTCGGAAAGCGTGGGCTATAGCACACGAAAATGTTGGAATTGGGTCGAATTTTCATTTTATGGATCTATAGTGCCAAAGTATTGACGAACGGTCATGGCAGTTCGGTGACCAATGTTCCTTAGGTCATTTTCTATTGTCTAGACAAATTTCAGGCAATTCGTATCCNTAGGCGATCCAGATCCGAAAGCCCGTGGCACTTCAGAAAGTGTGGGCTATAACCCACGAAAATATTTGAATTGGGCCGAGTTTTCGTTTTATGGCTCTATAGTTCAAAAATATTGACGAACAATCATGGTGGGTCAGTGACTAATGTTCCTTAGGTCATTTTCTATTGTTCAGACAAATTTCAAGGCGACCAAGATCCGGGAACCNTTATTTTCTGAAAAAATTTCAGGCGATCCTGATCCGAAAGCCCGTGGCACTTCAGAAAGTGCTGGCTATAACCCACGAAATTATTTGAATCGGGCCGTGTTTTCGTTTTATGGCTCTATAGTGCAAAAATATTGATGAACAATCATGGCGGGTCAGTGACTAATATTCCTTAGGTCATTTTCTATTGTTCAGACAAATTTCAAGGCGACCAAGATCCGGGAACCCGTGCCCACTCAGAAAGCGTAGGCTATAGCACACGAAAATATTGGAATCGAGCCGAGTTTTCATTTTATGGCTCTATAGTGCAAAAATATTGACGAACGGTCATGGCGGAACGGTGATAAATGTTCCTTAGGTCATTTTATATTGTCTGGAAAAATTTCAGGCGGTCCGAATCCGGGATCCCGTGCCCACTAAGAAAGCGTGGGCTATATAGTGCACGAAAATATTAGAATCGGGCTAAGTTTTTTTTTATGGCTCTATAATACCAAAATATTGACGAACAGTCATGGCTGGACGGTGACAAATGTTCCTTTCGTCATTTTATATTATCCGGATAAATTTCAGGCGGTCCTGATCTGGGAGCGCGTGCCACTTCAGAAAGCGTGGGCTATATAGTACACGAAAATATTAGAATCGGGTTGAGTTTTTTTTTATGGCTCTATAGTGCCAAAATATTGACGAACGGTCATGAAGAGACTGTGAACAATGTTCCTTAGGTCATTTTCTATTGTCCGCACAAATTTCAGGCGATCCGAATCCGGCAGCCTCTGCCCACTCAGAAAGCGTGGGCTATAGCACACGAAAATGTTGGTATCGGGTCGAGTTTTTGTTTTATTGCTCTATAGTGCCAAAGTATTGACGAACGGTCATGGCGGGTTAGTGAAAAATATTCTTTAGGTCATTTTCAATTGTCTGGAAAAATTTCAGGCGATCAGGATTCGGCAGCCCGTGCCCAGTCAGAAAGCATGGGATATAGCACACGAAAATGTTGGAATCGGGTCGAGTTTTCATTTTATTGCTCTATAGTGCCAAAGTATTGGCGAACGGTCATGCAGGATTGGTGACGAATGTTCCTATAGTCATTTTCAATTGTCCGGACAAATTTCAGGCGATTCGGATCCGGGAGCCCGTGCCGATTCAGAAAGTGTGGGCTATAGCACACGAAAAATATGAGAATCGGGTCGCGTTTTCATTTAATGGCTCTATAGTTCCAAAATATTGACGAACGGTCATGGAGGGTCAGTGAACAATGTTCCTTAGGTCATTTTCTATTTTCCGGAAAAATTTCAGGCGGTCCGGATCCGGGAGCCCGTGCCGACTCAGAAAGCGTGGGCTATAGCACACGAAAATATTGGAATCTGGCCGAGGTTTTACTTTATGGCTCTATAGTACCAAAATATTGACGAACGGTAATAGCGGGTTGGTGACCAATGTTCCTGAGGTCACTTTCTATTTTTCGAAAAAATTTTAGGCGATCCAGATCCGAAAGCCCGTGGCACTTCAGAAAGTGTGGGCTATAACCCACGAAAATATTTGAATTGGGCCGAGTTTTCGTTTTATGGCTCTATAGTTCAAAAATATTGACGAACAATCATGGTGGGTCAGTGACTAATGTTCCTTAGGTCATTTTCTATTGTTCAGACAAATTTCAAGGCGACCAAGATCCGGGAACCCGTGCCCACTGAGAAAGCGTAGGCTATAGCACACGAAAATATTGGAATCGAGCCGAGTTTTCATTTTATGGCTCTATAGTGCAAAAATATTGACGAACGGTCATGGAGGAACGGTGATCAGTGTTCCTTAGGTCATTTTATATTGTCCGGAAAAATTTCAGGCGGTCCGAATCTGGGATCCAGTGCCCTCTAAGAAAGCGTGGGCTATATAGTACACGAAAATATTAGAATCGAGCTGAGTTTTTTTTATGGCTCTATAATACCAAAATATTGACGAACAGTCATGGCTGGACGGTGAAAAATGTTCCTTAGGTCATTTTATATTATCCGAGTAAATTTCAGGCGGTCGCGATCCGGGAGCCCGTGCCACTTCAGAAAGCGTGGGCTATATAGTACACGAAAATATTAGAATCGGGCTAAGTTTTTTTTATGGCTCTATAGTGCCAAAATATTGACGAACGGTCATGAAGAGACTGTGACCAATGTTCCTTAGGTCTATTGTCCGGGCAAATTTCAGGCGATCCGAATCCGGCAGCCCGTGCCCACTCAGAAAGCGTGGGCTAAAGCACACGAAAATGTTGGTATCAGTTCTAGTTTTTGTTTTATTGCTCTATAGTGCCAAAGTATTGACGAACAGTCATGGCGGGTCAGTGAACAATGTTCTTTAGGTAATTTTCAAATGTCTGGAAAAATTTGAGGTGATCAGGATCGGGCAGCATGTGCCCACTCAGAAAGCGTGTGCTATAGCACACGAAAATGTTGGAATCGGGTCGAGTTTTCATTTTATTGCTCTATAGTGGCCAAAGTATTGATGAACGGTCATGGCGGATAGGTGACGAATGTTCCTTAGGTCACTTTCAATTGTCTGGACAAATTTCAGGCGATTCAGATCCGGGAGCCCGTGCCGACTCAGAAAGCGTGGGCTATAGCACACGAAAAATATGAGAAACGTGTCGAGTTTTCATTTAATGGCTCTATAGTGCCAAATTATTGACGAATGGTCATGGAGGGTCGGTGAACAATGTTCCTTAGGTCATTTTCTATTTTCCCTATAAATTTCAGGCGGTCCGGATCCGGGAGCCCGTGCCGACTCAGAAAGTGTGGGCTATAGCACACGATAATATTGGAATCGGGCCGAGTTTTCGGTTTATGGATCTAGAGTGCCAAAATATTGACGATTAACCATCGCGGGTCGGTGACCAATGTTCCTTAGGTCATTTTCTATTTTTCGGATAAATTTCAGGCGGTCCCGATCCGGGAGCCCGTGGCACTTCAGAAAGTTTGGGCTAAAACCCACGAAAATATTTGAATCGGGCCGAGTTTTCATTTTATGGCTCTATAGTGCCAAAATATTGATGAACAATCATGGCGGGTCAGTGACAAATGTTTCTTAGGTCATTTTCTATTGTCCGGACTAATTTCAGGCGGTCCGAATCCTGGAGCCCGTGCCGACTCAGAAAACTTGGGCTATACCACACGAAAATATTGGAATCGGGTCGAATTTTCATTTTATGGATCTATAGTGCCAAAGTATTGACGAACGGTCATGGCGGGTCAGTGAACAATGTTCTTTAGGTCATTTTCAATTGTCTGGAAAAATTTCAGGCGATCCGAATCCGGCAGCCCGTTCCCACTCAGAAAGCGTGGGCTATAGCACACGAAAATGTTGGTATCAGGTCGAGTTTTTTTGGTCATTGCTCTATAGTGCCAAAGTATTGACGAACGGTCATGGCGGTCAGTGAAAAATGTTCTTTAGGTCATTTTCAATTTTCTGGAAAAATTTCAGGCGATCAGGATCCGGCAGCCCATGCCCACTCAGAAAGCGTGGGATATAGCACGCGAATATGTTGGAATCGGGTCGAGTTTTCATTTTATTGCTCTATAGTGCCAAAGTATTGACGAACGGTCATGGCGGATCGATGACGAATGTTCCTTAGGTCATTTTCAATTGTCCGGACAAATTTCAGGCGATTCGGATCCGGGAGCCCGTGCCGATTCAGAAAGCGTGGGCTATAGCACACGAAAAATATGAGAATCGGGCCGCGTTTTCATTTAATGGCTCTATAGTGCCAAAATATTGACGAACGTTCATGGAGGGTCAGTGAACAATGTTCCTTAGGTAATTTTCTATTTTCTGAATAAATTTCAGGCGGTCCGGATCCGGGAGCCCGTGCCGACTCAGAAAGCGTGGGCTATAGCACACGAAAATATTGGAATCGAGCCGAGTTTTCGTTTTATGGATCTAGAGTGCCAAAATATTGACGATCAGTCATCGCGGGTCGGTGACCAATGTTCCTTAGGTCATTTTCCATATTTCGGATAAATTTCAGGCGGTCCCGATCTGGGAGCCCGTGGTACTTCAGAAAGTGTGGGCTATAACCCACGAAAATATTTGAATCGGGCCGAGTTTTCGTTTTATGGCTCTAAAGTGCCAAAAAATCGACGAACAATCATGGCGGGTGAGTGACTAATGTTCCTTAGGTCATTTTCTATTGTTCAGAAAAATTTCAAGGCGACCAAGATCCGGAAACCCGTGCCCACTGAGAAAGCGTAGGCTATAGCACACAAAAATATTGGAATCGAGCCGAGTTTTCATTTTATGGCTCTATAGTACCAAAGTATTGACGAACGGTCATGGCAGGTCGGTGACCAATGTTCCTTAGGTCATTTTCTATTGTCTAGACAAATTTCAGGAAATTCGTATCCAGGAGCCCGTGCCCACTAGGAAAGCGTGGGCTATAGCACACGAATTTATGGGAATCAGGCCGAGTTTTCTCTTTATGGCTCTATAGTACCAAAATATTGACGAACGGTAATAGCGGGTTGGTGACCAATGTTCTTAAGGTCACTTTCTATTTTCCGAAAAAAATTCAGGTGATCCAGATCCGAAAGCCCGTGGCACTTCAGAAAGTGTGGGCTTTAACCCACGAAAATATTTGAATCGGGCCGAGTTTTTGTTTTATGGCTCTATAGTGCAAAAATATTGACGAAAAATCATGGCGGGTCAGTGAATAATGTTCCTTAGGTCATTTTCTATTGTTCAGACAAATTTCAAGGCGACCAAGATCCGGGAACCCGTGCCCACTCAGAAAGGCATAGGCTATAGCACACGAAAATATTGGAATCGAGCCGAGTTTTCATTTTATGGCTCTATAGTGCAAAAATATTGATGAACGGTTATGGCGGAACGGTGATCAATGTTCCTTAGGTCATTTTATATTGTCCGGAAAAATTTCAGGTGGTCCGAATCCGGGAACCCGTGCCCTCTAAGAAAGCGTGGACTATAGCACACAAAAATGTTGGAATCGGGCCGAGTTTTTGTTTTATGGCTCTATAATACCAAAATATTGACGAACAGGCATGGCTGGTCGGTGACCAATTTTCCTTAGGTCATTTTCTATTGTTCAGACAAAATTCAAGGCGACCAAGATCCGGTAACCCGTGCCCACTCAGAAAGCGTGGGCTATAGCACAAGAAAATATGGGAATCGGGCCGAGTTTTTGTTTTATGGCTCTATAATACCAAAATATTGACGAACAGTCATGGCTGGTCGGTGACCAATTTTCCTTAGGTCATTTTATATTATCCGGATAAATTTCAGGCGGTCCCGATCCGGGAGCCCATGCCACTGCATGAAGCGTGGGCTATATAGTACACGAAAATATTAGAATCGGGCTGAGTTTTTATTTTATGGATCTATAGTGCCAAAATATTGTCGAACGGTCATGAAGAGACTGTGACCAATGTTCCTTAGGTCATTTTCGATTGACCGGACAAATTTAAGGCGATCCGGATCCGGGAGCCTGTGCCCACTCAGAAAGCGTGGGCTATAGCACAAGAAAATATGGGAATCGGGCCGAGTTTTCATTTTATGGCTCTAAAATGCCAAAGGATTGACGAATGTTCATGGCGGGTCGGTGACCGATGTTCCTTAGGTCATTTTCTATTGTCTAGACAAATTTCAGGCAATTCGTATCCGGGAGCCCGTGCCCACTCAGAAAGCGTGGGTTATAGCACACGAATTTATGGGAATCAAGCCTAGTTTTTGCTTTATAGCTCTATAGTACCAAAATATTGACGAACGCTAATAGCGGTTTAGTGACCAATGTTCCTAAGGTAATTTTATATTGTCCGAAAAAATTTCAGGCGGTCCGAATCCGGGATCCTGTGCCCTCTAAGAATGCGTGGGCTATAGCATACGAAATGGTTGGAATCGGGCCGAGTTTTTGTTTTATGGCTCTATAATACCAAAATATTGACGAACAGTCATGGCTGGTCGGTGATCAATGTTCCTTTGGTCATTTTCTATTAACCAGACAAATTTCAGCCAATCCGGATCTGGGAGCCCATGCCCACTCAGAAAGCGTGCGCTATAGCACAAGAAAATATGGGAATCGGGCCGAGTTTTCATTTTATGGCTCTAAAATTCCAAAGGATTGACGAATGTTCATGGCGAGTCGGTGACCAATGTTCCTTAGGTCATTTTTTATTGTCTAGACAAATTTCAGGAGATTCGTATCCGGGAGCCCGTGCCCACTCAGAAAGCGTGGGCTATAGCACACGAATTTATGGGAATCAAGCCGAGTTTTCGCTTTATGGCTCTATAGTACCAAAATATTGACGAACGGTCATGGCGGGTCGGTGAAAAATTTTACTTAGGTCATTTTCTATTGTCCGAACAAATTTCAGGCGATTTGGATCCGGGTCATGGCGGGTCAGTGAACAATGTTCTTTAGGTCATTTTCAATTTTCTGAAAAATTTCAGGCGATCCGGATCCGGAAGCCCGTGCCCACTTAGAAAGCGTGGGCTATAGCACACGAAAATGTTGAAATCGGGCCGAGTTTTTGTTTTATTGCTCTGTAGTGCCAAAGTATTGACGAACGGTCATGGCGGGTCAGTGAACAATGTTCTTTAGGTCATTTTCAATTGTCTGGAAAAATTTCAGGCGATCAGGATCCGGCATCCGGTGCCCACTCAAAAAGCGTGGGCTATAGTACACGAAAATGTTAGAATCGGGTCGAGTTTTCATTTTATTGCTCTATAGTGCCAAAGTATTGACGAAGGGTCATGGAGGAATGGTGACGAATGTTCCTTAGGTCATTTTCAATTGTCCGGAAAAATTTCAAGCGACTCGGATCCGGGAGCCCGTGCCGACTCAGAAAGCGTGGGCTATAGCACACGAATTTATGGGAATCAAGCCCAGTTTTTGCTTTATAGCTCTATAGTACCAAAATATTGACGAACGCTAATAGCGGTTTGGTGACCAATGTTCCTAAGGTAATTTTATATTGTCCGAAAAAATTTCAGGCGGTCCGAATCCGGGATCCTGTGCCCTCTAAGAATGCGTGGGCTATAGCATACGAAATGGTTGGAATCGGGCCGAGTTTTTGTTTTATGGCTCTATAATACCAAAATATTGACGAACAGTCATGGCTGGTCGGTGATCAATGTTCCTTTGGTCATTTTCTATTAACCAGACAAATTTCAGCCAATCCGGATCTGGGAGCCCATGCCCACTCAGAAAGCGTGCGCTATAGCACAAGAAAATATGGGAATCGGGCCGAGTTTTCATTTTATGGCTCTAAAATTCCAAAGGATTGACGAATGTTCATGGCGAGTCGGTGACCAATGTTCCTTAGGTCATTTTTTATTGTCTAGACAAATTTCAGGAGATTCGTATCCGGGAGCCCGTGCCCACTCAGAAAGCGTGGGCTATAGCACACGAATTTATGGGAATCAAGCCGAGTTTTCGCTTTATGGCTCTATAGTACCAAAATATTGACGAACGGTCATGGCGGGTCGGTGAAAAATTTTACTTAGGTCATTTTCTATTGTCCGAACAAATTTCAGGCGATTTGGATCCGGGTCATGGCGGGTCAGTGAACAATGTTCTTTAGGTCATTTTCAATTTTCTGAAAAATTTCAGGCGATCCGGATCCGGAAGCCCGTGCCCACTTAGAAAGCGTGGGCTATAGCACACGAAAATGTTGAAATCGGGCCGAGTTTTTGTTT